>CM077152.1:30359654-30644217 GCA_039583875.1 Platanthera guangdongensis | reverse complement strand
GGAGGTGCTAAAGATTTATGTATTGTTTGTTTTATGGGGTGTAAGCAGATATTGTTTAAGGCGGTGGCTTTCACTATGATGTCAATATTTATTCCAGATATATTTTTCTTTCCCAAGAGGCATCTCATATCCACCTCCTGGTGCTTTTTGGGGCAGTATTGACGTTAGGGCGGCTCCCGGAATGGAGTCGTTCTTCAACCTCATTTCTCCTTATCTCCCTCGCTTAATTCAAGAAATTTCAAGGGGATCTATTAGTTATTGCGAAATCATGGATTAGCAAAGGTTTGCTTGGACTGGGCATAGCCGGGCTCATGATTTTTGCGTTGAATCGCCTAGATCGTTCTACTTTCACTGTGAGCATTATTTCCACTGTGATTTCTCTTATTTTCCCATTATATGGGCTGGATTTCATATTATTACAAGTTAGGGTTTTCAGATTTTGGGGATCGGGTTATAACTGTTAGTGGCATGTCGTTTTGGTCTTACTTGCATAGGCTTATTGATGGGTTCTTGTTGTAACAACCCCATCAGTTTACATAGGATATATAGAAGGTCCGGTTGGAGCCCCACAGCATATACCACAAAACAGGCGGTGAAGTTACGGTATGATACAAGAGTAACGCAGCGCACCCTAACACATTGCATTCTAGCGGAAGTCTAAACACTAAACTTGAACTCCAACCTGAATGTCCAACATATAAAAGCTCTAGATTTATATATAACATATGAATGTTTTACAAATACAAACCGTTGGCCTTATGGCCTTACATGGCTTTCACAACAGTGGCCTCAATATTGGTGTGCAGGCCGGCCACGTATAAATAAAACACAGCATTTATAAGTTTAGCCTTCGAGGGCTAGCAGCAGCAGCAAATGCAGCAGGGACTTCAGCCCTTATGCGTCCCGCTCGGCTCTCCAACACCTGCACAGGGACAGCCCACCCAACGGTGGAAAACAGAGGCAACGGTCAGCATTCAGTTGACAAATTATAACGACCCCACCCCTTTCCCGGGGCGGTGGTATTCCTTCCCTGCAGGCATAGCATTTCACAAGCATATATATATCTCATATAATGTGCCTTTCACGCACACATCCATCACAACCGTCAGCCACTCGGCCCGACGATCCGTGCACTCAGGCACACTCTTGGTGTACCGGCAAACCAGTTGCCCACCACCGTATCAGGGTCGCAACCCAACAGTAACACATTGAGCATTTCCACTCCATGGCGTGCAGCACGAGTTCTAGTCGTAATGCACCAGGACTGGCTCGTAGCCCCCATTTGTGTCATGGCGCGCATGCCTAGACTCTTGCTTTGCGTCCAACAGACAGCACTTTCAGGTCCACGTCGGACGGACATAGCACAGGTCGGATCATCACCCCCCCGGTTGCTCAAATCGCCTTGCCATCACCGAGTACGGCATACTCGCGGCTAATAAAAGGCGGGGTCGGTTTCACCAATCCTGTTCTAGCATTCAAGCCTGGGTGCTTTCCTGGGCGCACCAGTACTTACTCCTTACACCCATTTCATATTCACACATCAACGGGTCTTTCCGGGCACACCAGTACTTCCTACTACTCTCTTTACAGGTGTGACCCCGCAATTATCACAAATGTCAAGGGTATTTCATGGCTTACCACGCCAGTACTTCTTGCTACTTCCCTTCACAGGTCCACCCATGAACAAAGCATTATAACAAGTATTTCCTAGACCTCCAATCCTGTACTTCCTGTTATTTCCTTTCGCAGGTACAACCCAATAGCATAGACATCACAAGCATCACAAGGGTATTTTCCTGGACTACCACTCCAGTACTTCCTGCTACTGCCTTTCGCAGGTTTAACTCATCGACTCCTAAACTACACGTTTATCACGGAGTCTTCTCCGGTTCGTATATGCAACATCACCAATCCAGACCAACCTGTCCAGATGGGCTTCACACAGCATGCCTATTCCCTATTCCATTTCGGATCTATATGCCAAATTGGGGATTCCATGAATCACCCAAAAGACTCCCATAACAAGCCACCTCTGGTGGGGGAATCAGATGCACATGCTAAAAAGGAAGCCTTCACATGGCTAGGAAGAAAAGTCATTACCCTCGATGACCTTCTCGGTGCCATAAGCTCCCAGCTGGCTCGAAAAGAACCGAACAGCTTTTCCTCTGCAAAGATGGCCTCAGATCTCAGCTTGACACTCTCAAGCTCCACCAGCGATCAACCCTCTTCCTCTTCCTCCTCTTCCTCTTCGTTCTCTCTCTAAGCTTTTAGAAAGACGAAGGAATAACATAATGAGAATTCTTTCTCAGTTTTCGGCCTTAAGGAAGAGGGGAGGACTCTCAGCTGTTAAATCCCAGCTGATGAAAATGGACGGCACGAAAAAGCCACAAAATCGCTTTTCGGGTCCGACACGCCGTGTCACAGGCCGTGTACTCTAAGCGGTGCACAAACCGCCTTATCCCGAAATAGGTCACGACCAGGGTACATTGCCCTATCGGCCCAGAAACGCCCGTGTCACAGGGCGTGTGACTCACTCAACGATCGTCGAGCTCTTTTCGTCGACCAGAGGGAGGGATAATGCCGCTCTGACACGCCCGTGGTTGGAGGTTCTACGCCCAGTGTTACAGGCGTGTTTCTCCTCTGTCGACCACTTTTCGTCGACCAAAGTCTCGAGTGTCGACACAAGGAGGTGTCGACACCAAATGAGGTGTCGACCAGTGACAAAGGAGGTGGTCGACACAAAGGAGGTGTCGACACAAAGGAGGTGTCGACACAAAGGAGGTGTCGACACAAAGGAGGACACGCCCTAGGTCACGCCCATGTCACTGGGCATGTCCCTCCCGAACACTTCGTCGAACACATTTTCGTTGACCTCGCGACTGCTACGCACCCGATCAGGACACGCCCTTTGACACGCCCGTGTCTCAGGCCGTGTCACCCAAAATTTTCCTCTTTTGAAATTTGGGCTGTTACAACCCTCCCCTCCTACAAGCAATTTCGTCCTCGAAATTTGGACACAGGAAGGAAAACAGCAAGCAAAATGTTATAACATCAAAATTTTATGTTACAACAAAAGTTGCACTATACAACCATTTTACAAAAACAGCTCGGGAAATTCAGCCGCATGGTTTGCTCTCGCTCCCATGTTAGCTCCTCACGGCCGCAATATCCCACCGGACTTTGACCATCCCGACCGTCTTGTTCCGCAACTGTTTCTCGGCTCGATCCTCGATTTGAATGGGCCTAACCTTTGTCGTTAGCCCATACTCTATCGGCACACGATCATCCGCGATCACTTGAGCTGGATCTTTAACGGCTTTCCACAGCATCGAGATGTGAAACACATCATGCAATCCACCCAAGTTGGCCGACAGAGCTAGCCGATAAGCAGCTTCTCTGATTCGCTCGACCACTTCAAATGGACTCAAATATCTTGGACTCAACTTTTTCAAACGTCGAATCCTGGATACGCTTTTGAAGGGCTTGATCTTCAAGTATACCCAGTCGCCTACCCGCACTCCACGTTCCGGTGCTTGGCGTTGTAGTATTTCGCTTGTCGTTCTTGGGCTATGAGTAGCCTCTCTCGAATAGTACGTATGGTTGAGTTTGTTTAATCGACTTCATTACGATTATAAACTCTAGCTTCGCGCCGCTTCTACCCAAGCCAAAGGAGTACGACACTTTCGTCCATACAGAGCTTCATACGGTGTCATACCGATGCTCGCTTGGTAGCTGTTATTGTAAGCAAATTTCACCATATAGAGATGATCTTCCATCTCTTTCCATGTCTAGGGCGCACATCCGGAGCATATCCTCCATCGTCCTGTTGGTCCGTTCAGTTTGGCCATCAGTTTGGGGATGAAAGGTCGTACTGAATGTCAACTTCGTGCACAACAGTTGATGAACTAGCCTCCAGTCATTTGATGTGAACCGTCCCATCTCTATCACTTGCGATGCTCCGTGAACACCGTGTAGTCGCACAATCTGGTCAACATATAATTTTGCCAAACTTTCCACCGAATCATCCCGTCTGTTTGGCAGGAAGTGTGTCACTTTCGTTAGCCGGTCGACAATCACCCAAATTGATTCATTTCCGCGCTGAGATCTCGGCAACCCGTGCACGAAATCCATGGAAATATCGTCGAACTTCCATTCCCGAATCGACAATGACTTCAAGTAACCGTCAGGCTTATGGCATTCCGCCTTCACCATATCACAGGTTTGGCATTTGGCCACATAATGAGCAACATCTCTCTTCATCCCTGGCCACCAGAATAGCTTTTTCATATCCCTAAACATCTTTGTGCTCCCTGGGTGGATTGACTCCTTCGTATAATGTTCTTCATACATCAGTTCTTCCCTCAATTTAATGAAATTTGGGACGCACAAACGGTCCTCCTTCCGCAGAAGACCGTCATCCTAGAGAACTTGCCTCTGGCCCATCTTTAGCATAGTGTAGGAGATCTTCATCTTAGCCCCGTTGTTCGTCGAATCTGGTCTGCAAGGTCACACTGCACCTCCGTCCAATTCAACAGGCATTGGCGGTGGAATTCGTGTCAACACAAGAAACCTCCAACGCTTCTAGCTCTTGGATAAGACATTTATCATGCCTCTGCAACCAACTCGCCCTTGACGGAGCTCTCCGACTCAAGGCATCCGCGACTACATTGCCCTTTCCGGGAGTATAGTGAATCTCAAAGGTGTAGTCCCCAAGGAACTCCAACCACCTTCGTTGTCACATATTCAAGTCCTTCTGTTCCAATAGGTACTTTAGGCTCTTGTGATCTGTATAGATCTCCATCTTCACGCCATAAAGATAGTGTCGCCACAGCTTTAGTGCAAAAATCACTGCCGCCAACTCTAAGTCGTGGATGAGATAGTTTCATTCGTACACCTTTAGCTAGCGTGAGCCATAAGCAATCACCTTCCCATTTTGCAGAAGAACGCAGCCTAAGCCGCCCCGAGCATCACATATACTATAGATTATAAATCCATCGGTACCACATGGCGATGACAACACAGGCGCCATAGTCAACCGAACCTTCAGCTTTTCAAAAGCTCGAGCGCACTATGGCGTCCAAACGAACTTCTGATCTTTTCTCGTCAGCGTGGTTAGCGACAAAGCGATCCACGAGAAGTTTTCAACAAATCTTCGATAGTAGCCCGTCAGTCCAAGGAAGCTCCTGACCTTGGCTACAGAAGACAACACCGGCCACTCCTGTATGACCTTTATCTTCGTCGGATCCACTGCGATGCCCGCTCCACTCACCACATGACCTAGAAAGCCACCGATGATAGCCAAAACTCGCACTTCGAGAACTTGGCGTAGAGCTGATTCTGCCTCAAGTTATTCAACACACCAACCGCAAGTGGTTTTCATGATCAGTTTCAGATTTAGAGTATACCAGGATATCATCAATAAACACAATCACAAACAAATTCAGATACTCTCGGAACGTTCGGTGCATCAAGACCATGAACACCGATGGCGCATTGCACAGCCCAAACGACATTACCGTGAACTCATAATGCCCGTAACGTGTTCCAAATGCGGTCTTGGGAATGTCTCCTTCCCGAATCCTCAACTGGTAATAACCATACTTCAAATCCAACTTCGAGTAGACGGTCGATCCACTAGTTGATCGAACAACTCATCAATCCGCGGAATCAGATATTTGTTCTTCTCTTTCAGTTTGTTCAGTTCGCGGTAATCAATACATAACCGTAAACCGCCGTCTTTCTTTTTCACAAAAACACAGGGGCGCTCCAAAGTGACATGCTTGGGCGTATATAACCCTGCTCCAGCAACTCTTGCAGTTGGACTTTCAACTCCGCCTCATTTCCTTTGGCGCGACGCGATATGACAAGCGGGCCACAAGTTTTGCACCTGACACCAACTCAATCGTGAAGTCAATCTCTCGCTGGGGTGGTAGCCAAGGGAGATCCTTAGGAAACACATCTGTAAACTCTGATACAATCAGAACATCGCTCACACTGCCTTAGGCTCCACAGCCTGAATTAGCGTGAAGTATAACTCTGCGCCCTTCCGAACAGCTTTGACAACTTGGAGTGCAGACATCAACGTCCCGCCAACTCCTCGCATACCCGCGAACCTCGTTTCATGCTCGGTATTCTGGCCCAACGTGATCTCTTTGGTATTACGGTCAATCAAGGCATGTTGCTCTGCGATCCAGTCCATACCAAATATCACGTCAAATTCTGATATTGACAATACCGATGTAGTTAAACAGAAATCCCGACTTCATATTTGTACTGCCACATCGCAAGCTTGATCCGCAAGCATCATACAACCATTCGGCAACACCACTCTGACGTTTATATGTCTTCACACGACTAGGTATCCCAAGCTTATGAACTCTTTAGACAGAAAAGAATGCGACGCACCATATCAAACAGTGCTCGCGCCAGCGTGTTCCGAATTATCACAAAGCTTGTGTCAATCATGTCACACACACAAACCGCATACGCATAGGCAATAAACAAAGCATGCAAACAATACAATACTCAAAAACTAAACTCGTACCTGTGACGACGTCACTTTTCTTGATGGCGTCCTGCAGGCCAAGATTGTAGACCCGGGGCTGCGCCTGCGAGGCAGAAGACACCACGACTGTCTTTCCTTTTCCGCATATGACGCTCCCGCCTTCTTTTCACTCTTTGGCGGCACCCGACACTCACGGGCTATATGCCCCACCCGTCCACAATTAAAGCATGTACGAGTATCCGGCTTGAAGTGGCCCCAACGTTGCTCCTGATGCAACTGAAGAAGGAGCTTGTCCCGCCATCTTGGACTTCTTGCCCCATCTCTTCTTAGAAAATGACTTCGCCGGTCGGGGCACCTTAAACTCCGGCTGTGTCACAGCCAAGGCCCGCTTCCAATGCACCCTCTTCATGTCTTTTTCCAGCGCGCACGCAGTGTCGACCAACGCCTGGAAGCCTTGGTTCACCGAACTAGAAAGCAGGAACCTCAACTCGTCCCGCAGACCTTCGTAGAACCTATTTGTCTTCTCTGCTCATCAGCAAAGATCGAACCCGCATACCGCCCCAAGCGTATAAACTCATGCAGGTAAGCTTCCACACTGCCATCACCTTGCATTAGCCTTTGGAATTCTTCTCCATGGCAATACGCTGTGCCGCCGGGAGGTGCTTTGACAGGAAGAGTCTCGAGAATTCCTCCATCGACACTTGTGTTAACGGTCTCTCTGCCAAGTGATGTAGCTCCATCTCATCCCACCATAGACGCGCCTCTCCTTCCAACAAGAAGGTAGCTAAGGTGACTTTCTGATGTTCCTCCGATCCAATTGCCGTCATTATCCGCTTGACGCGCAATAACCAATCTTCTGCCTGCGCAGGAGATCCCACTCCCGAAAACGTAGGCTGATGAAAGCTCATAAATTGCTTCAACTGCTTCTCAACTGCTCGAGCTTCTACAGCCGCAACAGGTTTTGGGCCTTGCCGCAACCTGTTCTGGTCTCAATACCGGCTGTGCTTGCCCAATCGGCTGAGCTTGCATCATGGCGAACAAAGCCTCAGCAACTAATCACACAGTTTTCTACAGATGGTGGAGGTGTGGCACCTCGGCTGGTGCCGTACTTTCATCAGAACGTTGGGGCTCCGACTGCCCAGCTCCACTCCGTGTCACCTATAGGTGAATAGGACACACACATTAGCGACCGTACACAAGCAAGAACAACAAGGTAGGAACACGCAGGTTCCTCAAACACATGTATTAACATCCTACAGTGGACATTCAGGAGTTCAATCATGTTAACTTGGTTCGCACAGACATGTGCAGGCCACCCAACAAAAGAAGTCGACCACGACGTCGAAAGAGAAAGACCAAGATAGCTGATACCAAAAATGTAACAATCCCATCCGTTTACATAGGATATACTAGAAGGTCCGGCCGGGCCCCACACATATACCACAAACAGGCGGTGAAGTTACAGTATGACCTAGAGTAATGCAGCGCACCCTAATACATTGCATTCTAACGGAAACCTAAACACTAAACTTGAAGTCCATACCTGAATGTCCAACATATAAGAGCTCCGGATTTATATATAACATATGAATGTTTTACAAATACAAATAGTTGGCCTTATGGCCTTACATGGCTTTCATAACAGTGACCTTAACATTGGCGCGCAGGCTGGCCACGTATAAATAAACACAACATTTATAAGTTTAGCCTTCGAGGGCTAGCAGCAGCAGCAAATCAGCAGGGACTTCAGCCCTAATGCGTCCAGCTCGGCTCTCCAACACCTGCACAGGGACAGCCCACCCAACGATGGAAAACAGAGGCAACGGTCAGCATTCAGCTGACCAAATTATAACGACCCCACCCCTTTTCCCGGGCGGTGGTATTCCTTCCATGTAGGCATAGCATTTCACAAGCATATATATATATCTCATATAATGTGCTTTCATGCACACATCCATCACAATCGTCAGCCACTCGACCCGACGATCCGTGCACTCAGGGCACATTCTTGGTGTACCGGCAAACCAGTTGCCCACCACCGTATCAGGGTCGCAACCCAACGGTAACACATTGAGCATTTCACTCCATCGCGTGCAGCCGAGTTCTAGTTGTAATGCACCGGGACTGGCCCGTAGCCCCCCATTGTGTCATGGTGCGCAAGCCTATGACTCTTGTTATGGCTCCAACAGACCGCACTTTCAGGTCTCACGTCGGACGGACATAGCGCAGTCGGATCATCCACCCCCCGTTGCTCAAATCGTCTTGCCATCACGAGTACGACGTACTCGTGGCTAATAAAAGCGCGGGTCGGTTTCACCAATCCATGTTCTGGCATTCAAGCTGGGTGCTTTCCTGGGCGCACCAGTACTTACTCTTACACTCATTTCATATCACACATCAGCGGTCTTTCCTGGGCACACCAGTACTTCCTGCTACTCTCTTCACAGGTATGACCCCGCAATTATCACAAATGTCAAGGGTATTTCCATGGCTTACCATATTAGTACTTCCTGTTACTTCCCTTCACAGGTCCACCCATGAACATCAAGCATTACAAATGGTATTTCCTGGAGCTCCAATCCAGTACTTCCTGCTAATTTCTTTTGCATGTACAACCTAATAGCACGGGCATCACAAACATCAAGGGGTTTTTCCTGACTACTACCACTCCAGTACTTCCAGCTACTGTCTTTCACAAGTTTTAACCCATCGACTCCTAAACTACACGTTTATCACAGAGTCTTCTCCGGTTCGTATATGCAACATCACCAATCCAACCAACCTGTCCAGATGGGTTTCACACAGCATGCATATTTCGTACTCCATTTCCAGATCTATATGCCAAATTGGGGATTCCAAGAATCAACCAAAAGACTCCCATAACAAGCCACCCTCTGGTGGGGGAATCAGATGCACATGCCAAAAAGGAAGCCTTCACATGGCTAGGAAGAAAAGTCGTTACCCTCGAAGACCGCTTCGGTTCTATGAGCTCCTAAATGGCTAGAGAGAACCGCAATAGCTTTTCCTCCGCAAAGATGGCCTCGGATCTCAGCTTGACACTCTCAAGCTCCACCAGTGATCAGCCTCTCTTCCTCTTCCTCCTTCTTCCTCTCCCTTTCTCTCTCCAAGCTTTTAGAAAGATGAAGACAATAACATAATGAGAATTCTTTCTCAGTTTTGGCCTTAAGGAAGCAGGGAGGACTCTCAGCTGTTAAATCTCAGCTGATGAAAATGGACGGCCACGAAAAAGCCGCAAAATCGCTTTTCGGGTCCGACACGCCTGTGACACGCTCGTGTCACAGGCCGTGTATGTTAAGCGGTGCACAAATTCCTTATCCCGAAACAGGGCACGGCCAGGGTACACGCCCGTGTCGGCCCAGACACACCCGTGTCACTGGGCGTGTGACTCACTAGACGATCGTCGAGCTCATTTTGTCGACCAGAGGGAGGGACACACCCTCCGACATGCCCGTGTCGGAGGGTACACGCCCGTGTCACATGTGTGTTCCCTCTGTCGACCACTTTCGTCGACCAAAGACTCGGTGTCAACACAAAGGAGGTGTCGACACAAAGGAGGACACGCCCTAGGTCACGCCCGTGTCACTGGGCGTGTCCCTCCCGAACACTTCGTCGAACATATTTTCGTCGACCTCACGACTGCTACGCACCCGAGCAGGACACGCCCTGGGACATGCCCGTGTCCCAGGCCGTGTCACCCAAAATTTTCCCCTTTTGAAATTTGGGTTGTTACATTGTCCTGTTGGGGAAATTTTGTGTTTTCCCATTTGATCCTTGTTGTGCTTGTGTGCACCAGTTTTTAGTGCAGAGAACATGTCTCTCTTTTGGTTATGTTAAAAGGGAGGGTTGCTTATGGTAACTCAATATGGGAGTTGATTATTTATGTATGTGAGGTGGGGTGGCCAGTTTGTACTTTTAGCTGGCCGATTGCTGCTACTATTATGGGTACTGTTAACTAAAAACCTAGACTATAGTTGTGTTCTTTACTGATTTCAATTGGGGGACCTTTGATAGTTTGCTTCCGGGTTTCTTAGTATATATTAGTTGGTTTTAGTACTGTATATGCATCTCTCCTTGTGATATTACATGTGGAATGGGTCCTTTTTATGTATTCTATTTGGTACAGAGCTTATGTCTTTTGACGGTTTTGCTAAAAAGAGGGCTTTTCATGAATGAGTAGCTTCCAATGATGTCATCATTGTAGTGAATATTGTAATGATAAAGAGGTGCAACCCCGATAGAAAAGTGCCTAATGAAACGATTGATAATCACAGATATCGCGAAGGATGACATCTCTAAACGCGACAATGACATGAGTTGTGATAAAAGAAGAACGACTGATGGTGAGAGCTACCTTTTTAATTTATGCTTTTATGCTCTACTTTTCCTTATATGCACTTATCAAATACATAGTTATTTGCATATGCTATCATGAATTCATTACGCATTGATACATTACATATCACTGATACCTATTGTCGCTATGATGTATGACCTTGTATGAAGGCAAACAGGCGATTACTGTTCTGAGAGGATAATAAATAAACAAACCATAAGTATATTAACAAATGACGTACAACTAACATAAATGAAAACGCATCGATGCATGAAAATGTTAAGGGTATAACTGAAATTGAATGCGCATAAAGGATACTGATGGTTTGCCAAATCAGTTGGCCGAAAGACATAGACGCATGTCGAACGTACTTATTTGGATACTGTAGACCCCGAGGGGTCCGGGCTTAAAGATTGAAATACTGAAATATGGATACTGATACTGTTACAATTACCCTTAACATTACCTAACGTAAAAGATAACATAAGAACGTACAGTTATACAGTTACATTGATACATTGCTAATGAACATGCGAACTGATATGATCTTACTGTATATTACTTTCATGATTACATTGTCTGATAGCTTACCTTCTTGCACTAATACTGTATCATTTACATACTTGCACTGACACTGTTACATAACTTTCATTCTTATGCTGATACTAGTATATAACTACTGAAGATTATTGTTCTATTACTGCTTATATTATTTTATGATTACTAACATTTCAGTTATAATATTGCTTTATAGTTCATTACTGGTACAGAAACGGGTTAGTATAGAAAAATATTTACTGATATGTTTAATCTTTCATATTATGTGTACAACAATTAAAGAGGTATTCATCTCACTTAGTCATATTTTTATGACTAAGCCCGTCGCCAATTTTGTCTAGGTACCGAATGCGACTTTGGGCACGCAAGTAAACTGAAGTGGATTGCGGAGAAATAGAAACGACTCATTAAATGATTCACGGTATGAGATACGTTTTTATTATGTGTTTTATTTTCTACTCACTAGTTTTACTTCATCCTGGGACAAATAACTTGAAAATAGCTTGGATACATAATTACGTGGGGTCTAAATGGGGACCTCACAATGCGATCACCAAAAATATTAATTCCTCTGCAAGATTTTTCCTCTGCAAATAGGAGCAGGATTTCTCCTTCTAGAAATCCGACTGGGCGTATCTTTCGATCGAGATGAGAAGCCAGGACTGGAAACGGGAGTGCAACGACGACTCTATGCAGGCGACAACGTCCAGATTGTCCTTCCTATCCGAACAGAGCAGCGGTGGCCAATTTTTCTTTCTCTACCGACGTAGGAGAAAGTGACGGCGTGCTTCTTCCAGCGCACAGGGGAAACAGAATTTCCTCCTATCCAGCGTCCGAGATCTCAGATCTATGCGACCGAAGGCTGGAATTTCAATCCTTTTGTCTCGATCCAGAGACGACGACAGTTTTTTTTTTCGATCGAAATCGCGAACTGCGGCCAACTTTCTCTTCTTCACCGGTGCGAGATTGAGAAGTTTCTTCTCCTTTTCCCGATCAACATCAGCGATGGGACTTCTTCCATATTCCGATCAAGGCACCGACGGGGAACAAAAATTTTTGTGTCCCAATCCCGATCAGAGCACGACTGCACCCGCGACGGGAATAAATTTCCCGTGAGAAATTTCCCGCAGACAGCATCAGATTGATGCAGAACTCATGCTTGCCTAAGACGGAAAACAACGACGTTACAGGAGAGAAATTGCACAGCAGAATGGGAGCGGTGTTTCCTGCAGTCGGCGAGCAAGCGGCGATGACCAAAAGAGAATGAAAACCGAGAACAAAAACCTATCCTGTTGCGATCTCGAGAGCGGCAGCGTGAACTCCGGCGGCCAAATCGAGAAGGAAAACCGAAAAGATAAACGGTTTACAGGATGCAAAACCTGAGCGATGGGGGCGTGCTTCGAGAATAAAAAGGACGCTGGAAGCATCCGAGTGGTGATCAAAATGAAATAACTCACCCCGTTGCCCTAGGTGGGTATAAATAGACAAACTCAAGGAGTTTTTACAGGTATTGGATATTCGTGTATCCGACACGACCCGTTATGCCTCTGAACCCGTTATTTGTCCAAATATACACTAACAAAAGATCGGGTAAGCATAATATCTGTAGTCAATCTCTTTGTCTCTGGTTAAGTTTAAACCCATACTATATTAATTTTGTGTGTTGTAGGTTCACACAAAGTTTACGGAGTACGACATGGAGGAGCAAGAGTTGTTGGGTGCTTAGAATGTGGGGTCATCATTTGAGGCCGTCGAGAGAGTCCTACATAAGAAAATAATCAAAATAACAAGAGAGGATATGAAGAAGGAAAATGAGGAGATTCAGAAGCTGAAGGAGGAAAACAAAAAAGAGAAGGTGAAGAAGTTGTTGGAGGGAAAGAAAGACAGAGAGAGATATAAAAAAGTATATGCATAGTGAAATTAAAGTATTGGGCAAGAAAGTTAACAAGGATATTGGGGAGAGGTTCGTTTCCATCATTGCACTCTTCCCGTCATTCCGGACTGACATTCTCGTACCATCACAAGCAACACTATCGCAGCCAAACATGACTGTAATTCCCCCATATTAGATAATGCTGAAAGATCATGGCAATATTGTTTGCATCGACAAATACAACTCAGTGCCAAAAGGGCGTAAGAGGAAACATGTTGACAAAGACACCCACTACAAATAATATTTACAGGTTGGCAATAAATTTCCATCAAAGCCGCGAGGCGAATAGACTCCACACTTGCCCATTGTCCTAGAGGGTAAATTTCCTACATTTTTCAATTCACTTAATAACGGTAGGACTAAAACTTTAGTAATCTATACGTAGGGAGTTATTACTCGCACGCAGGAATATATCTATGTCACGGACGACATTGCATGACCTGCTTATGTGAGGGATGGCTAAACGATACACACATTGATGTTTTTGCGGTTATTTGAATAATTGTAGAAAGGCTTCTCCAAAACGATGGAAGCTCTTTCTCTATGTGTCCCATAATTATGTGGTTACTTTCATTAGAACTTGATTTAATTTTAGTTGTAGTCTTTTTTAGGTAATTAACCGTTAACACACTATTTATTGCAGTATTTTAACAAATGTGAAATAATGTTCAACCGTTTGATTGCTTACACACCTAGGCAACCATTGGGCATTACTTGTTGGCAGTTTGCAGGAGTCAAAATAGTATTTCTACAATTTGTTTAGAAATCCTACACATAGAGAAACTCTACCATTGCTGGTATGTTATCTTATTGTTGCATTTTTTTTCCATGAAACATAAGTGTTTAATGTAGGTTTTACTTATACAAATTTATAGTCTATATGAGAATACTGGGGGTTTTACCGACTGCTATGACGGGGTAGAATATAGAGCTTGATGATTTAGCTATGAAGCAACTGAACTTTCACGTTTGTGGAGTGTTTGTTATCAAGTATATGAAGGCGACGTTTAGTGCAAACAAGATAAACTGAGAGAAATGTCAGGATTGACAACGTATGATGCCCAAATTTAGGACTGAGTTGGCAGACTAAACGATACGAACTTTCTATGATGGGTCTAGTAAATGGCTTGTCCAACATGAAGATTCGTCCAGCAAAGGGGGTTGTCTGAGATGAAGATTTGTCCAGCAAGGGGCTTGTCCAGCAGGAACTAACATACATCAATGAGTTTGTTCATCATGTTTCCATATGAACTTCTATGAATTGGTGTATTTTGCATTTGATGTTGTAATATGATAACTCTTCATGGTTCCTAATATGTTAACTCTACAGGGTTTCTAGTTGGTGTATTTTGTGTTGGTATTTTTTGATGATGATACTTAGAAGGTTGAATTTCATTGTCTATTATTGAGTTATCTGCATTTGGACGACACAATTAAGTTGAAAGATAGAAATATTTTTGCCCCTTGTGTCATTCTGCTTTTGGATCACATTATGTTTTTGTTTAGTAGGCATCTTCTTGTTAATTTCTTGTGGATTCTTAATCATGCAGCCAGGGGGTTGCAGGTGCTTGCAACATATCCAGGAGACTGCACACCTGTAACAAAAGAATCGCTTGCAAAAATCTTAATAGCTTTTGAAAAAATGTGGGAACAACAAAATGATCTTTTTATATCAAAATGCTTGAAATGCTTGCACATTGACATGTGTCGAGTGTTTGATCTGGGACACTATTATATGTCTGGTCACATAGGAAAAATTAAAAATGTCAATGTAGTAGTACATCTGGGATACTATTAAAATGATTGGGCAACGACATTGAAAACTCATCGTTTACATCAAAATATGTTTGATTTGCCATTGCGCTTGAAGGCCTTTCGAAGGTGCAACTTCCAATGAAATTAAACTCCTATGGATCTTGTTTAATTTTCTCATGCGCCTTTGCCTTCTCCTTAGACATCACTTTTTGTTCTGTGTTAAGTAAATTAAGATTAAACTGTGATTAGGCAAAGATATAAATATAAAGATTATAACAATAATTCAATTTACAGAAAAAACACTTACTATGTTTTCTTCTCGATTTTTCAAAAATACTTTCGAGCCGTGCATTCGATACACCTTCTGGGCACACCGCAGCCGGATCTCTAAGCTCAATGCCTTCGGAATTTTGCCCGCAATATCCATTTTTTAAACTCTCGTCATTTACTAATATTTCGCTTGTGCTCCGTCCAAGTTCAGTCATGACGTTAAAAGCATGTTCCTTCGCAAGTTGACAGTTTTCAATGCACCTAGCTAAGTCATAGATGAATCGGAGAAGGTGATGTCTCTATGCTAAGTTGGATTGCGAGTCATTCAAGCATATATTCTTGGCTAAGTTCAACTCTTGCTTGGTCATAAGGGTGAATCTTCTCAAAATGTACTGACTATAAATTTGCTTCACATTCTTCGAGTTGTATACACGAGAATGTGCTTACAAATGATTCCCCTTGTTTCAAAACCCATGCATGAGCAATCAGCATTGAATGTATTAGTGTTAACACTAACAACTCATTGTTAACATTCTCCGCCCCATCACAATTCTTTGTTGCATAAAGAACGTGGTCATTACCATGTCGAACTTCATCTATAATGTTTATATTTAGTGCTCTGTCCGCATATGTTTGTTCAAAGATATGATACATTTTTAGTACATAATTTGGATGCTTGCTTCAACAAGAGACAATTTCTAGCCTTAATGGTAATTTTACTTTGTTTGCACCTGGAATCCTCTTCATATTCGGATCGCCTCCATGATGAAATCAACTTGTCGACACCGTTGTAACACTATTAAAGAGCTAGTTGCTTTGGAACATCCGTGTAGACCGTTGTTTGCGGATTCACTTCTCTGAGTTGATAAAATGTCGAGATCGATAATGTCTTTATTATAAGCAGTAGACCACTTACGTCTGATCTTGTACAAGTCCCACAACCACCTATTCCCCTCCAAATTGCCCCAAGAAATCATTGCACTTCATTGAACATCAAACTCATACTCAATGTCACATTTACTCATGCAGTGGAAAAATAAACCTCTAATAGAAGGATCTTGGTTGAAGGCCGACACCTTAGATGGTGCTTTTTTTGATATATGTCATTGACATAAACGGTGCTGGCTATTACTAAAGACTCTCGAAATAGCGACGATCATCGCTTGATCTTGATCAGTAAATATAGTGTTAGGTTTTTTACCACTTACGAATCTCAAAAAAGTTTTAAATAACCAACAAAATGCATCAATGGTTTCCTCAGCCAAAAAGGCGCCTGCTACTTTACCTTTTCGTCAAGCTGGGCGGCGCAGTCCATCGAACCCGCCCACATGAAGGTTTGCTGCGACGATGGTTCCATCCTCTGATGACGTTTAGCTAGGGCAACTGATGCTTCTGTCGCGGTTCCCGCTCTCAAGGTGGCAAGCGGGAAAAGTTTCGTGCAAAGGAGCGAAAAGAGTGGGGTCCGGTCCTATTTAAAAGCTCATGTATAAAATATGAGCCTAGCCCAAAAACAAAATTCTCTGAAATAGAGTTGCAGATCTGTTTTGTTAAAAAAAAGTAAATTGAACTTATATATATATTTACTTTTTAATATTAATAACTTTAACGTTAATAATATAATTTTTTAAAATTAATATATTAACTTTTATATATATTAATTTTAATATATATTAACTTTAAAATATTTTAACATAACATTATATATATATATATATATATATATATATATTTAATATATATTAAGTTATAAACTTTTATATTTAATTTTTAATATATTAATGTTTTAAAGTTTAATATTTATATATATATTTATTGTGGATCAATCGAGACGCTCGTGAACCGTCGAAAACTAACCGCCCTACCTCGTGAACGAGTAGAACACACATATGTGTGTCATGATGTTCATTTGGTAGATCTAGTACCTCGAAATTGTGCGAGAATGAGTCCGTTGGAGCTAGCGTCGAACAGGGCGAGGGTGGGAAAAAAATCTGACCCGTTCAAACCTATTTTGGGGAACCCCATCAATATTAGAATTTAATATAATTAACTTTGACAATTAAAAACTATTAATATATTTACTTTTATTATTAATTATTATTATTGTTTAATTTTAATTACTGTTTAAGTATGCATCACTATTTCACACTGTACAACCTCTATTCATCAAGTGTCAACGGTCAAACGATCGGCAGACAGTCAACGAGTCAACAAGCCTCATCAGTATATAAAGACCCGATCGGCAGTAAATGGCCAGCATGGGGCGCGCAGGGGACCCTTAGACAAGAGCGAGGAACATAATAGCCAGGTCGCGCACCCACCCAGCAGTGCGGGCGAGCTTTAATGACTTTTCTATCCAAGTGAGTTCCAAACAACTATGGTGGCGAGCAGCAGTGATACTCGCCTAGCAGGCGACCTCCGACCAGTCACCACGCCAAGCGTGTCGAACATCACAGAAGATCGTCAGACGATACACGCCAACAACTAAGCCAGGTCACCAGTAGGATGCAACCGATGATCGCAGGGCTGGGTCTCCTCACCTAAAGACCCCCACCCCCCCAGGATTTGTTTATAAATAGGACCACAAGGAAACAAGAATATTGACTTCGAAATCTTGAAAAAGATCTGAATCACCTTTTTCCTTGGACGTTCAACTGAGCTTTTGGATCCTTTATCCGAAGAGACAAGTCGCCAACTAGTGTCCCCCTTGTACCCCGCTCAGCCATCTTTGGTTGTGGAGTGAAAGCTTCTTATAAACATCCGGGGACATAGTGGAACCTCCCTGACGCAGCGTCTGGGTGTGCTGCCCAAAATTCCTTAATCTTTGCTCGTCAGGCCGTCAATCCTGAGCGCATGATCAGTAACCTTAAATTGTATTGATCGAAATTTGGAGTTGAGATTTTCTTGGCTTCAACACTTTAATACGGTGTGAGCGTGGATTGTAGCCAAGAAGAAAAGTCTCGCAAGTAGGCGAGATGGTGGATGGAGACGAGAATGGGGAGATAGTTGGCAACTCGGCTGGCGGCGGCGACTTTGTGACAGTGGCAGTGTTCAAGGAGTTCACAAGGAGGATTGAGAGGATCATCCCAGTAGGGATTCCTCTCACTCCTTGATGTCACGACGATCTCGCCTCGTCGCGTGACACCATTAGAGGAAGAGGAGCCGCATAGGAGACCAGAGAAAGAACAAGTGAAGGAGGAGCCAGAGCGACTAGTGCAGTTGAGATACTGCCCGACGAGCTACCAGAGCATATTCTGAGATGCGGAGAACCCGGCGAGGTTCCAGGATACTCGGCATTATGGCGAGTATGGAGGGGACACTCGCCGACATGAAGTTCATCATCGGCCGGGAGGGAGGAGCCCCTTCTACGATGAGGTGCTAGCAGCCCCAGTTACTGATGGCTTTAAAGAACCCGTCTTGAGCTGCTACTCCAGCAGAGATGACCCGGTCAGGCATCTCCAATGGTTCGAGGATACGGTATTTATCCGCAATATAACATACGTGTTCAAGTGCAGGTTATTCTCCATCACCTTCGAGGGACAGACTAAAGATTGGTTCCACCAACTGCCAAAGGAGAGAGGAACCTCAAGTCTCCTCATTTCTCACACTTCTTCTCATGTTTTCTTCTTCCTCAGGTCAGAGCTCTGTCAGAATTCTCCTACGAACCACCGTTCCTCCACCAGAATTGTCCAACGAGCCACTGTCCCTCCACCCAAATCTTCTTGTGTGCCATCGCCGCTCCACCAGAAACTAGGCAAAGTCCGCAACATCACCACGAAGAAGACACTCTAGTCGTTGTAGGAAGAAAGCCTCATTCGTGCTTAGCCTATAGAAAGCTTGCTCTAGCCTCACTATGCATGTTCCGCCCCCTCCCACGCATCAAGATTGTGAAAGCTAAACCTCGCGTGGAGCAGTCTGTTGCCCGCTGAGCGCCTAAGATTCTCTCTCATCTCCCAAGTGTAACGAGGAGCGTCCTGTCACCCTCGATTCTACAAACAAGTTGTAACCTGAGCCGATAGTGGAGTTTGACCGACACAGATCCTGTCGCGTGATTTTTTATCCGGTTGAGGGATTTTTTCACGTAAAAATCGCTTTGTGCACTTGCTTCTTACTTTGTGACTGATTGCGCGCTCGACCGATTCCGGGCTAAGATGGTCACGTCCAGACCGGCTTAAGAGTGCTGAGTTAGACCGCAACAAGTAGGACCCCAAAATACAAGTAAAAGATGCATCCCTCCCCCCTCCCCACCCCTTACAGTGGGTGAGTTAACTTAGCAATGGCTTTAGGAGGAAAAAATATATATAGACTTCCGGGCGTGTGGCGGGACCTCCTCGCTGCAGCATGTGGGTTTTGTTTGTAGGCAGTTTGGAGTTGTCCTTTCTGCTCGCTATCCTTTTCTTGCCCAATCTCATGCGAGTCGACTACTAAACTAGTAATATTTTGTCATTCCCTTGGTCCGAACACAAGAACCAATTTCCATAACGTAGACAGTTTTTGTAACTAATCATTGATTAAGGTGTATTTGTTTTAGTGATGAGACTTGGAGCACGCTCTAAAAAATAGTCAAAATGGGACTCAAATGAATTAAAGTGCACCACTGCATTTTACGATAAAGTGTGGGCATCCCACGGCTTGCGTGGATGCCCGCACACATTTCAAAGGAGTACATCTCAGCAAGCTTTGAGATATGTGCGGGCCATCAACACAGACAGTTGAATGCCCGCCCTTTACGGTAAAGTGCAGCGAGTGCACATTATCAGTCTTTACCTCTCCCAATCCATCAAAATGACCTTAACTAATCATTGGTTAAGGTTTGTTTGTCAAGATGATGTTTTAGGTGACGTTTGGTTAAGCTTTTCAGCTGCTGTGCAGATGGACCACACATCTATTTTGAGGATAAGCGATGTTTGGTTCCACTTTTTTTGAAATCTGAGTCTAATTAAAACCGCAGGTTCCTTTATACAGGCATCCACGATTTTTTATTGTTGTTCACCGCAAAAGCTGCACAGATGCAAACCCTACCTCGTGGCTCCTGATCCCCCTTTCCTCCGACGACGTCAAACCCAGCTGCTGCGCATATCCTCAGGCAGATTTCTCCTCTTTCCTCTCAGTCGCCACTTCCCGACCTTTTCTCCGCCGGTGAACCCCTTGCGTCTACCCTCCGACAGCGAACCCCCTGCGTCTATCCTCCGACAACTTTCTCCACCTTTCTCTCCGTTGGCTGTTTCAAAATCTTCTGACAATGGAGTTCTTCTTCTCGACAGCTCAAAACGTTGCTTTGCCATGATAATTTCTGTGAATTTCCCTATGGTAGAAGTAGAAATGTATCATAAAATAGTTTCTTAACAAACAGTTTTTCATGTTGAACACTGTTTTTTAAAACAGTTTCTTAAAATGGTTTCTTAACTTAGGCTCCATTTCACCTAAATAGTTTTATAATAAAATTATGGTTTTCAGAATCATCACTTTTTCTATCAGCAGCTTTTTATTCAGCAAACCCAACCAAACAAAGTTTGTGATGAGGTTTTGAAGTTTTTTAATCTGCCACTTTTTTCCCAAATAAAAATAGCAAAAATGCCTAAATAAATGCTTTGTTTGGGACAGCTCTGGCGGATTGAAAGCTGCTGTTCGATAGAGCTGTTTTAAAATAGATCTCTGCGGAGCATTTTGAAAAGTTGTATAGTGTTTGGGTGTTCTGTCAGAAGTGCGCTCAACCAAAAAAAGGACGTCGTAATGATAAGGCCGTCCGGGGCTCGGAATCGCCGGAGAAGGCGTCCAGCCTCTAAGCAGTTCCAACTGAAGAAACCATTAGATTTCAAAAACCTGTGAGAGAGAAGCTATTTTGTAGGAGCAAAGCTGGGGGGGAGATTTCTAAAAACTGCAAAACAGCTCCAGATTTTTGAAAACTCTTCATAAGGAGCTGTCTCAACCACACATAAAGCAGCTCTGACGGCTGGAATAGAGATATAAAATCAAAATAAGTTTTATCCCGCATTACTAAATTATTATATTTTTGTGCAAGCATTATGATATTTCTGTGGAGTAGGTTTTTATGATTAATATATTTATTCTCATAAAAACACGCTAGGCATGCTTCTAGTTCTAGCTTTATTAAAGTTATATATATTATTATTTTAACATAGAAATTAAAGTAGGCACCAGAAACATGTCAGGATTCCATTTAAACAGGTGAGTCAGTACTGTTCCTTATCTCATCAGTGGGGTTTGGTAGTTAGGAGTGATCACTATACAAAGATGAATTTTTTTTCGTGCGCTCGATGACGTATATGAGTTGAGTGTATCTAGCGCAATCCAAATAATTGATACTTTTTCTGTGTGTGAATGCAATCCAATACTCTGTATATACATAAATTGAAGTAGGTATCAGTCCTAGACTCCGTTTGGGGGGACTTATTTTCAGCGGTCAAGCAGTTACAACCGCATGAACCGAACCTTAATTATGGTCCGGTTCATGCGGTTGTAACTGCTTGACGGGTGAAAATAAGTCCCCCCAAACAGAGCACTAGTAATGTTGTTTCCCGAAGATCCCATGTCTTCACATTGGGGTTGTGCTTCTGGAGCTGATGTCCGATGAAAAACCAGTCCATAATAAGTTTGACGGGGCTAATAAAGAGTACCAGAGCTCTTTGCACGGTGAACAAGCGAACATTAATTTGTACATTGTGTAGATTTTATTGTCAAAGAAATACTTGTGAGCCCTCGCGTGTAACCGTGGAGGACCATCAAAGCAAATTAAGGTCTGGTTCATGCGGTCGTGACCGCTTGACCGGTGAAAATAAGTCCCCTCAAACGTAGCCATAGTCATTCAACTCATAAAGTATAGTTTAAAAAAAACTCACTTGCTCTGGCACAAATACTAAGAAAAGAATGACATTAAGATTTGAATAACTGACCAACACAATTAATACAATAAGTCTCAATACCCTAAAGCAATTACACCAAATAGCTTTTATATAAAAAGCACACTTTTATGATATAAATCTTAATTATATAATACAATAAGCATATTCGGATCACACCATGAATACATCTGGACCGTCCGATCAAGTTCCATCAAATACGGGCCGTTGGATTCAAAGCAGGAGGCATTAAGCACATTAAGATTTGAATAACCGACCTTTGCCCGCCGCATCAAGTTGGATTGCGTCCGCATCAAAAAGAACCATGCCTGCATCAAGGTAGGCTGCATCTGCAACATATACATATGAGTACTCAAAACGACAGTAAAAAATATAAATCAAGATTATAATTTTTTTTTTGAAAATTTACATTTTGACGTAAAAAAATTAAACTTCTCTCGCACACTCTCTTTTCCTCTCCCTTCGGCCATTTGTGTCCCCCTCTCTCTGCGAAATTCTTCGGTCCGGACTCCAGTTATTAATCCTCGTCCGAAATTTTGGAGATGCTGACACGTGGCCCTTAAAATAAATAAAAAATCATCAGACCTTTTCAGTTTAAAACTGCTAGGGCCTGACTTTAAGATTTTATTTCTCTTTTTTTCAGTGACCTCTCATCATATATCTCAGATTCCCTAAAACCCTTCGACGACGATGCTGTGCTGATTCTTCCTCATTGTCGCTCGCCTCATCCTCACCATTTTCCGGCAACCTAGGTATTTCTTCCCATTGAGTCGTTCTCTCCATCCCCTCCCCCCTACCCCCCCCCCCCCCCCCCCCCCCCCCCCAGCATTTTCTATTTGTGTCGTTTTGCTTTGAAATACCGCGAATGATTTTGAGATATCTCAGTTGTCTTTATGGATATTTCAGATATAATTTGTGATAGTTCAGATGTCAAATTTGACATCTTAGAAGTTATTTGAGATGTCTCAGATGTCATTTTTGAGATTTTTTGTTTATTTTTTCCAGAATTTCACCATGTCTAAAGGTTCTATCAAAGTTCATTTTCTATTATCCATGTGTTTTATTTCTTCATTTTGTGCTACAATGCAATCAATTGTAGAGAAATTGGATGAAATGTTGAGAAAACCTCTTCAGGATATATGCGTTTTGCATTTTTTTTATTCTTCGCCCATGCCACAGAACAACATTATGCCAATGGTGATTCACAATAATAAAATGGGCACATGCAAGATTATATTTGTTCATCCTATATGTTGAATCAAATGTTACAACATCCCCAAAACATTCATAATCAATTTTATCTTGTCCATTCATCCATATAAAATTGGTTAACCGGTTGCAATCGTCAACTTGTACTTCGCACGAGTACATGTTATCATTAGTAGCTCGTTCTTTCTGTAACTGTAACAGATTTAGAGCATCGTCGCTGATAGGGATTAACCTCATTTTATAGAGAATAAGGGGTGCGCATAGCCACACCCCCATGATCTACAACCAAAAGGAGTGGGGATCATGAGTTTGACCGCGCACGCGATCACCACACCCGATCCCCGTGCTCCGATCCCACTCTGCATGGTGCGGTAACCTACGCACCTCGTCTGCGACGGGCGGCCAGCCAGCTCCCTAGACGCCGCCCGCCCGCCCCCGTTCTCACGGCCGGAAAGGCGGTCGACCAGACCACCCCTCCTCGGCCGATCCAAGTGGTCAAGGGGGAGGCCGACTGGGCCTCCCTCTCCTTGGCCTCCGACGACCAAAGGGCGGCCGCCCCAGCCGCCCCTTTGCCCAGCCGCCGGTGCAGCTAAGGGGGGCGGCCAACCGGGCCGCCCCTATCCTTGTCTGCCGGCGACCATTGGGTCGGCCGCCCCTTTGCCCGGCCGCCCGTGCGGCTAATGGGGCGGCCAACCACCCCCCCCCCCCCCTCTCCTTCACAGCTGGTGGCCGCCCCTCGTCTTGGCCGCCAGTGGCCAAGGGGGGACCACCCCGACCGTCCCCTCCCTCAGCTGTCGGTGCACGACCACTCTGTTGAGAACCAAGGTCCAGCGGGATTGGTGTGTGTGTGGACCGCATATTTGGGCTTCCCCATCGCGTTCCTGGTCTGGGAGTTGACCACGGTGGGCCCCCCGTGTGGCGGAATATCCCCGCAATCCCGTGGTTGGATTAGTCCCACATTGCCTGCAACGGGTGGTCCTTGGTGTTTATGTACCCCCGTCCCCCCTTTCTACTACCTCGGGGTTTGGGAAGATGTGTGGTGACGGGTGATTTCCACATGGTATCAAAGCCATCCCGCTGCGGGGTGTGTTGAGAACCAAGGTCCGCGGTGATGTGTGGTGGTGGGACCTGACCGCTGTCAGTGGCCCTCTCTCGCCGGCGAACTTGGCGGCAAGTTCGCTGGCCGCCCGTGGAGGCCCGCTCCCGCCGTCCGATCAGGGGGGAGCATTCTCAGTCGTTCGATCCACGCGTAACCACGAACTAACCACCAGGTTAGTAGGGAGGAATTTAATTAATATTTTATTATTAATTAAATATTCTCCCGATAGCTGGATGCACGCATTTAAACCCATACTAAAATCAATTATACGGGTGGTTACGGTGTACGGATAACCGCGTAACCACCTCCTGGAGCCTATAAAATGAGCAACAGGGCTCCTCATTTCCTAAATTTTTTCCTTTGAGTCTTCTTCTTCCTTAGGTGGAAGCTCTGCTGAATTCCTCCTACGAGCAGCACCCGAGCTGCACTCGAGCCGCACCTGAGTCATGCCCAAGCTACTAGTGCGCCGAGCCAAAGCCACCCGAACTCTGCAAACCGTTCAAGTCTCAAGCAGCCTTCACAAGTAAAAGTGATCCTTCTGCATCCAGATTCCGCAAACTGCTAACGTCAGACCACCAGCGCAAATCACAAGTTTTAACTATTCCCGACGTGGCGGTCTGTCGTCCTCCGCGCGCAAAGTACTCTCTCACCCCCAAAGTTGTAACGAGAGGTGACCTGTCACCGTCGACTTCACCAACAAGCTATAACAACCCAGTAATATTGGATTTTGACAGACACAGATTTGGTCATGTGCTTTTTTACCCAGATGAGGGGTTTTCCACATTAAAATTGCTCGTGTACAATCAACTTACTCATTTGGATGTGCACGCGCTCGACCGTTCTAAAGCTAAGACGGTCCTGGTTTTACCGCCCCGATCGGGACGTCGAGTTAGTCCGCAACAGTTTGGTTCCGTCTGTGGGAAGCGAGTTCCCAACATCCTCGGAAGATCGTACCCTCGGCACAACGGTATGAAGAGACAAAACCTCCCATTTGACAGCTCCCAAGGAACGACTTCAATGACAAACAGAAGCGCTTGGATAACTGAGGCGTCCGCCCCAGGAGGGTGCACCTCGCCAGCCCTCTCCCATATCGACAAGATTGATCAAATAGCCACCGCAGGCAAGCTAGAGGGCATATTAGCCAAACACGCCTCCCAAATCAACGAGCTTCAAGTCATAATGCTCGTCATATGTCGAGAAGTGAAACCATCCTCCGCGCCACCGTTCGGGCAAGTTGGGTCACCACCACCAGAAGAACTCTTTACCGCGACCAAGAAGCTCCCCTACAAAGAGTATGATATAAAAATGGAATTCTCATGTACCAGTAGCTCCCCCACTCTAGCAACACTAACCCGAAGCACGCGAGATTGCTACCTCGGAGACCGACAGTACAAGGGGGCATCAGAAACTCAACAAGTAACAGACCTCAAAAGAGGAAGCAAGAAATCGAATCGCAACGGGAGCATCAAAGGAACTGCAAACAACGCGCAGACACCAGCATACCAAAGAAGCCCCGCTGACGCTGGGAACCTGCATGCGCCACTAAATGCCCCCCATAACAAGATTTTCCAAGCAATTCGTAATCACCCATCGCTACACAAGCCCAAGTCACTCACTCGAGCCCGAGGAGATTCATTGAAATATTGTCAATATCACCAGGGGCCCGGACACAGTACAGATGAATGCAATCATCTGAAAGAAGAGATTCAACGACTCGTCAGCCTATGAGCGGTTGACCAATTCCTAGCAAAAAAGAAGCAGCCTCATGCCCAGAATCCAAGGAGCATAACCATTAGCATCGGCGAGCCGCCAGTCAAGTTAGATCAAGTCTTGGCAGACAAAGGGATACCAATGAATGTGTTGTTTCTACCAACGCTACTTCAGTTCAAACTAACTACTGGCAGCCTCAAGCTATAGTCTGTTAGTGCACGCATAACGAGGGGCGCGTCGGTACCAATCAAAGGCAACATCATCCTCCTCGTCACTCTTGGAGAAGAACCCGAGCGTGCCACCTATGATGTCCAATTTCTAGTCATTCAAGTCGATTGTGATCACACCGCGATACTATAACAATCACTCCTAGACGTCTTCCAAACCCGCTCCCACCGTTTTTCCCAACCAACCACTGTACAAGCCATAAACCCGAACTTGTGAAAAATATTTTCATGTATAAAAAATATAGCATTTCTTTCTAACAAAGTTTAATTAGTTTAAGTTAAGACTAAGCCGCGAGCGATCCTCGTGCAAAAGGTAAGACTGCACATTGAGTTTGAATACAAAAGCTATTCACCGAACTTGCCTATCTACGCCAGGATGTCGTCAGGGCCTGCCCCCCTCACGACCAAGCCGCGAGCGATCCTCGTGCAAAAGGTAAGACTGTGCATGCCGTTTGAATACAAAAGCTATTCATCGAACCTGCCTTTCTACGCCAGGACGTCGATAGGGTCTGCCCCCTCACGACCAAGCCGTGAGCGATTCTCGTGCAAAAGGTAAGACTGCACATGTAGTTTGGATACAAAAGCTATTCACCGAACCTGCCTTTATACGTCAGGACGTCGTTAGGGCCTGCCCCCTCACGACCAAGCCGCGGGTGATCCCCGTGCAAACTAAGCCGTGAGCGATCCACGTGCGAACTAAGCCGCGGGCGATCCCCGTGCGAACAAAGCCACGAGCGATCCTCGTGCGAACTAAGTTACTAACCAACTACAGGCACATTATATCCCCCGCAAGGCGATACTACGACCCAAACAGTACTTAAGCAAGAGAAAGAACACAAATCTCATTACAACAACATACAAATACATGCATAAACGCGTCAGTCAACAACCATCAAACAACAACGACAGTTCACTGAAAATGTGAGGAATGCAAACAAACTCTAATATAAGAAAACAGTGTCGCTACGCGTCAGCCGCGTCAACATCATAACCCTCGTCACCAGAAAGGTCATTAAAGCTGAGGTCGGATACGTCGCATTCTAAGCTCCTACTAACAAGATGAAAAGCCTTCGAGACTCCATGCCTGAGGGCAAACTCTCGAACGTCTTCCATCAGAGGCTTCACCTCCTTATTCCAGATCTCCTCGCGAACTTTCTCGTTGATCAAGCACCGATTCTGAATGTAATCCAGAGTCTCCACATACTCCGCAAGGCCAACAACCTTCAACTCCGACACACGACTATCAGAAGACATCACCTCCACTCGGGTCTTCGCCGCACTAAGCTTTGCCTCCAAATGAGAAGTCTCCTCTTGAACGCGCTTCAGCATCTGCACAGTTCTCTCCACTAGAGACTTCTCCACCTCTAGAGAAGCCTGAGTCTCCTCCAACTCCGCCTCCAACTCCGATCCAATCCGGCGAAATCGAGAAACATCCCGGTCATAATCATCCTTCAAGGCGACAAGAGAACCCGCCGTAACTTGAAATTTCTCCGGGAGGGCTAGGTATCTGTCCGTCAAACTCACATAATGGTCATTCCAGGTAACGACAATCTGAACCCGAGCCTCTACCTGCCAAAGAAAAAAAGAGAAGTCAGAGAAACATAACGATAAAAAAGGAGCCAAAAATGTTCAAGCTCACTTACCACTTCATTCATCGCCTTCAAAGAAGAAGTTAGACTCGTAGTCGATGCCTCAGTAGGAAAAGACTGGGGGGGCAGACGAACCAAGCACTTGTATCTCGGGAGGCGAACCGCCATGGCCGCTGGAATGAGAATCATTACTCGGAGAAGACGAATAAGGCACCGCACTCCCGCCAGCTCGGGAAACTACAACGACCTTCCGCTTTCGACTACTACCCAAAGACGTCTCAGCAGTCCGCCTAGAGATGGAAGAAAGGCCACACCGCAACAAACGCTTTTCTTCCACGAACGAAGAAATGCAAAACAGATGATTAGCCAACTCACAAGGCTCTGAAAATCCAAGTACTGGAGTGAACTCCCGCTCCTTTCCTTTTTGGCGACGACAACGGTTAGGCAACGCGTCCCACAGCTCTGGCAAGCCCCAAGAATTCCTGACATAATCAAACAAAGTATTCCCATGATGGTGGTCCGTCCGAACCTCAAAATCGAGCCAACTCTTGTGGCTGTAAATCTCCACCCGCTCGCCACCATCAGAGTGAACGTCGCACCATTCCCGAAAGCAATTCAAAGAGAGTAGAGCGAACGTCGCACCATTCCCGAAAGAAATTCAAAGAGAGTCTTTTGCCATGCTCGCGAAAGAAGAAGACCAATCCCATAGGCGCATCACACCTAAGGGAGTGAACTGGAAAATTAACACGCCACAAAACTTCAGAATCTCAACCACTTCTTCGCACTGGGGGAATCGAAACCCCGATCTCAAGGTAGTCTTGCAAATCGTCAATTAGCCACGAGGAGGATTCTGCACCCTCTCCTCAGCACGCGGTGTCACAACCCGCATTTCCTCAACGAGTACCTCGTATCAGAGCAAGAGGAACTACGGGTTATGATGCCACGTCGTGCAGGGATAACTGCACACGCTCAGACAACAACCCTTGACGCTTACTTTATGATTTGAAATCCAACAGTTAAATGCAAGAAAACCTTTGAATTTAATGGCCGTATCCCTCGGCCTTAGGCATCAAAATGTGTTTGTACGCGGCGGAAATACTTTATTTATTTATGACTATCTTCTATATGCAGTCTATATTTATAATAATATCAGAAATCATCTTGGTTACGTGATTTGGAAAATACAGGTACGGTGACCAAAACATGTTATGCATGGATACAATACTAGTTATGTTTAGCTTCAAAATACCTAATGCAATCTACCATAAATCCTTCCCAAGAGCAAGAAGACATCATCTCATCCAAATGAGTCACATTAGCAGTCTATTATTCATATATCACAAGTAAAGAAAGCCACCAATGAGCGCAAACAAGCTGACACGAACCCATTGGGGCACATGTAAGTCTGTACAACAAAGAAAAGAACTACCTCGCTCAGTAAGCTCGGCTAGCTCCCAAGAAACTCTATCCAAGCACTAGCCGCTCAACCGGCTACAACCTGCACCTGAGGCATTCAAGAAAGAACACCTCAGCAATCATCAAAGCTACACAATATAGTAGGAAGTTCAAAAAATATGACGAAGGGGCTTACCGACCCCGTAGCAATGTTTCATGTAAGTAAAGTGAGTGAACAAAACAAGTGGAAAACGCACCAAAACACATGTCAAACGCACCAAGTGCGTACACGTTTCATCAAGTCCTGCTCAACACCGCAGGAGCAAAAGGGCAAAACACATGTCCATTCCATCATCCTTAATACAAGAAACAACTATATGAGTGAAACATAAGCAGCGTTAAATGCGATTCAACAAGGGTCTTTTGGTGGCAGCACTAAAGTGGAACGCACCAATAAAAAGCCATCCTAAATCGGGGCCAAAATGGTGCTCTACACCACAAATCCAAACCAGGTGGTCACAAAGGCTTAAACCACACCACCCCTTACCGACTCCTCACACAAACGTGCCTGCCATGATTCACATTTCGCGCTCGCAAAACTCACCATAACCCATAAACCCAAGTACACACCATAAGTGTTGAAGTTGGAGACCGGGCGTCTGTCTTGGCGGGTTGGAGACCGCGCGGTCTGGCGGTTTTGACTCGGCGACTTGTAAACCGGGCGGTCTAGCAATCTTCACAGGCGACCTCTCTGCATCTCTTATTGTAAGCCGTGCGGTTAGTCCTTATGTCTAACCGCGCGGCCTGTGCGGTTTACTTTGTACAGTCCGCTTAGCTTGTAAATTTTAGTCCCACATCTCTTATTTGTATTCTCTCTTCTCTCCTCCATTCTATATAAGGGAGGGCATACCTTTGTAATAGTTATCTTTTTTGGATAATAAAATTTCGATTATTCAAAAGTTTATTCGGCTTGTTCTCTTCTTTTCGCTTCCTTTCTCTACTTTCTAACATGGTATCAGAGGACACAGTCTTTTCCTCCTGATTCTGTGCGCTCTTGTTGTTCGCGGCTTGTCTTCCGCGTTCTGCGGCTTGTTCGCGGCTTGCCTTCTCCTCTGTCCGCGCGGCTTGTTTCTATCCGCGCGGCTTGTTTCTGTCCGCTGCCTGTTTGCGCGGCTTGCTCTTCTTGTTTCTTCTTCTCCTCCTGCTCTTTGTCGCAGCGACCTGTTTCCGTGTCGCCGCGCTCCTTGCTCTTTCCTGCCGCTCCGACTTCCTAGTCGCTGCGGTCTGTCTCTGTCCGCATGTGTTGTCTCTGCACTCGCGCGTTTGCTGCTGTGATCTGCCTGACCGTGCGGGTTGTTCCTTCTTACCCGCATCTTGGTCGCGGTCACCTGCTCTTCTCCTCTCTTCTGTTCGCTCGGCCTTTTCAGTCCGCGCGACCTCTTCCCCGCTGTGCCCTTGACCGCATTCTCGCAACTGTTGTGATCTGCCTGACCGTGCGGGTTGTCCCTTTCTTACCCGCATCTTGGTCGCGGTCACCTGCTCTTCTCCTCTCTTCTTCGCTCGGCCCTTTGCAGTCCGCGCGACTTCTTCCCCCGCTGTGCCTTGATCTGAATCCTAGCCGCTCGTGTTCACGCGGCTTCTTCCCTTTTGTTCCCGCCGCGGTTTCACGCGGATTCTTCCTTGTTTGAGCGGCCTCTCCGCCTCTTCGCTCTTAGCCGCTTCTCTTGTTTGTCGCCGCGGCCTCCTGGTTTAGTCGCGCGGCTTGTGCTCTGCACCTTGGTCGTGGCCCTTCGTGCCGCTGGTGTGCTGTCACCGAGACCGCTGCAGTTTCTTCTTCCTCCCTTCATGGCTTTCGCCTCGGTTGTCACGTCTTCTGGTCGTGCACACGTTGTTACTCAGGGCAAATGGCTGATCGATACTGGTGCTACGAATCATATGACCGGCCATCTCCCGTGTTTCTCTCTCCTAGAAAAACATGCTCGCTTGCCCCCAGTTACTCTCGCTGACGGCTCTTCATCATCAGTTCATGGCACAGGGATAGTCATTCATGTCACCCCGTCTCTTCACTTGGTGGATACTCTATATGTGCCCCAGTTCCCGTGCAACTTATTATCTGTTACATCTCTTTGCAAGCAATTACAGTGTTCCGTCACATTTACTTCTACTTCTTGCTCTTTTCAGGATCCGGACTCCCAACGGACGATTGCTACTGGGACTGAGAGTGGCGGCTTATACTTCCTAGACAACATTTTTGCTTTTTCCACCTTCTCCTCCACCTCCACAGATCTTCTCCAATGGCATCTCCGCCTTGGTCATGCTCCTCCCCGTCTTCTTCGTCAACTTCTGCCCCACCTTCCTCCTCAAAGTCCTCTGCTCAACTGTGAGGCATGTCAGCTTGGCAAGCATCACCGCTCCTCCTTCCCTCCAAAGCACGTTCGTAGCTCTACCCGTCTGTTTGATCTTATCCACTCCGACATCTGGGGTCCTTCTCCTACTCTTACCATTGGTCGGGGTAGTTCCTATTTTGTCACGTTCATTGATGATTTCTCTCGCTGTACGTGGGTGTATCTGTTAAAAGATCGCTCCGAATTATTCTCTGTATGGACATCCTTCTATCTCATGATCAAAACTCAGTTTGATGTTTCTATCAAAGTTTTTCGGTCTGATAATGCCGCAGAATATCTCAGTCGTGACTTCTCTACATTCTGCATGCAAAATGGGATTCTTCATCAAACTAGTTGTGTCTATTCTTCACAACAAAATGGTGTAGCCGAACGCAAAAACCAACACCTGCTCGATGTCGCTCGCACCTTGATGACCCAGATGCATGTTCCTCGCTCCTATTGGGGCTATGCTGTTCTCCTTGCCTGCTACCTCATCAATCGCATTCCCTCCACGGTTCTCCATGGCCAAACCCCGTTCTCCATTTTGTATCCGGGCAAGGAGCCGTTTCATCTCCCTCTCCAAATCTTTGGATGCACTGCCTTTGTGCATGCCCCTTCTGCCACCCGTGATAAGCTCTCCCCTCGCTCCACCAAATGTGTCTTTCTGGGGTATTCCACCACTCAGAAAGGCTACTGTTGCTTTGATCCCGTCCTTCATAAGCAGTTCGTCTCTGCTGACGTCACCTTCTTCGAGAATACCTCCTACTTCTCGGATGCCTCTTCTCCTCTTCTCCCAGCTTCTGATTCTCCTGCCGTTCCCTTCGTTCCCTCGTCTCCTCCTACACTCTCCACCACTACACCGTCTCCACCCCCTCCTCTTCCTCCACCTCTCTCTCTCCCTTCCCCACCACCCTCTCCCTCCTCTCCGCTGCCGTCGCTCTCTTCTCCCGGGCCAGCTTTCTCTACCACGGATGCTCCGGATGCCGCGGGCCCGGCTGACCTGGATCTTCCTATAGCTCTTCGCAAAGGGGTGCGGACGTGCACCTTACACCCCCTTGCTGCTGTTGTTTCCTATGATCGTCTTACTCCTTCTCGCAGGGCCTTTGCACTGGCTATCTCTGCCACTGCCACACCCCGCTCCTATCAGGAGGCCCTTGCTATTCCTCACTGGAAGATGGCCATGGATGAGGAAATGACGACCCTCACTGAGCGGGGTACCTGGACTCTTGTTCCTCCTCCCTTTGGCACTGATGTTGTTGGGTGTCGCTGGGTCTTTGTGGTCAAATTTAGCCCAGACGGCACTGTGGATCGGTATAAGGCTCGCCTTGTGGCTAAGGGCTTTACTCAGACCTATGGGGTTGATTACTTTGACACCTTTTCCCCTGTGGCTCGTCTCAGCACAATCCGGGTTCTTCTCTCTGTGGCCGTCAATCGGGATTGGCCAATTTCTCAGCTGGACGTCAAGAATGCCTTCCTTTATGGTGATCTTCACGAGGCCGTTTACATGGAGCAACCTCCTAGGTATGTTGCTCAGGGGGAGACACGAGTATGCCGGCTGCAGAAGGCAATTTATGGCCTCAAGCAGAGTCCTCGAGCTTGGTTTGACAAGTTCAGCGGTATTGTGGCGGTTGTTGGTTTTGTGCGAAGCTCTGCTGATCACTCTCTCTTTATTCGCAAAACTCCTTCTGGGCTGGTTGTTCTTGCTGTATACGTCGATGATATTCTTCTCACTGGCGATGACCAGGAAGGGGTAGCCCTGACAAAGCTACATCTTCGCCAACATCTGATCACTAAAGATATGGGCTCTCCAAAGTACTTTCTGGGGATCGAACTCTCTCGGAAGCCCGACTCCTTAGTTCTCTCTCAGCGTAAGTATGCCCTTGATCTTTTAAAAGAGGCAGGATTGACTGGAGCTAAACCTGCCCGATGTCCCATGGCTATTGGGGAGGACAAAACCTGGACAGATGATTCGCCTCTTCTTTCAGATAGTTCGCGGGTACAGGCGTCTGGTTGGTAAGCTCATATATCTCACAGTGACCAGACCCGACATTTCTTATGCTGTGGGCAAGGTGAGTCAATTCATGCAAGCTCCCAGGGATTGTCATCTTCAGTCCGCCTTGCGGATCTTGGAATATGTCAAAGCAGCGCCTGGGAAAGGATTACTGTTTCAGAAGAATGGTCATCTGAGGATTGAAGCCTACTCAGATGCAAGTTATGCTGATGACAAAGGGGATCGCAAGTCTACCTCAGGTTTTTGCACCTTTGTTGGGGGAAATCTGGTGAGCTGGAAGAGTAAAAAGCAGTCTGTTGTCTCCAGGTCCAGTGCAGAAGCTGAGTATCGCAGTATGGCGTCAACCACTTGTGAGTTGAAATGGTTGCGGGCTCTCATGCTAGATTTAGGAGAGGTGTACAACCATCCTCTACCTATGTTCTGTGATAACAAGGCCGCCATATACATCTCCAAAATCCGGTATTCCATGAAAGAACAAAACACATTGAGGTTGACTGCCATTTCATTCGTGAAGAGATTTTAAAAGAACAGATTTGCACTCTGTTTGTCACATCTGATAAAGAGCTAGCTGACATCTTCACCAAGCCAGTCTCCGCCTCGTTTCTGCATGTTTGCGACAAGCTGGGCATGATTGATATATATGCTCCAGCTTGAGGGGGAGTGTTGAAGTTGAAGACCGGGCGGTCTGTCTTGGCGGGTTGGAGACCGCGCGGTCTGGCAGTTTGACTCGGCGACTTGTAAACCGGGCGGTCTAGCAATCTTCACAGGCGACCTCTCTGCATCTCTTATTGTAAGCCGTGCGGTTAGTCCTTATGTCTAACCGCGCGGCCTGTGCGGTTTACTTTGTACAGTCCGCTTAGCTTGTAAATTTTAGTCCCACATCTCTTATTTGTATTCTCTCTTCTCTCCTCCATTCTATATAAGGGAGGGCATACCTTTGTAATAGTTATCTTTTTTGGATAATAAAATTTCGATTATTCAAAAGTTTATTCGGCTTGTTCTCTTCTTTTCGCTTCCTTTCTCTACTTTCTAACAATAAGCAAATCGCACCATAACTCAAGTACAAATGATGACAACTTGTCAATGTTATGTCAAACGTGATAGAGTTTGATTAACGAAATTACATGAATCACATGATTAGGAACAAGAAAGAATCACATGAATAAGAAAGGCTACATAAACATGAATCAACATAGCTACATGAATTACATGAACAAGATAAACGACATGAATCAACCTAGCATAGACTTGATAACTAAACAAAACTAAGCATGGAAAATCGAATTCATTAAGCATAGGGAAATTCAAGAGCTAGTGAGGGATAACACAAAACAATAAGAACAAGCTAGGAAAATTGAAAGAGAAAAACTAGCTATTTTGCACAATCACAGACAAGAAAGAAGATTGGCAAATAAACAAAACTAAACATGGAAAATCGAATTCATTAAGCATAGGGAAATTCAAGAGCTAGTGAGGGATAACACAAAACAAGAAGAACAAGCTAGGAAAATTGAAAGAGAAAAACTAGCTATTTTGCACAATCACAGACAAGAAAGAAGATTGGCAAGGGTGACGAACACCGCTTGCCTGAACCGAGACGATGTCGCGACGGCTGCTCCTCTCTTTCCTTGCCTTGCTTTAGCCCTTGCTCCCTTGAGTTCCTTTTGGAATGAGGAAGAAGATGAAGAAGAAGGTGAAATGAGGAGGAGAAACTCTGTTTCGGCCTTATTTCCTCCAGAATAGAGCTGGACCGTTAGATGCAGAACCAAGGAAATGAACGGCACAAAAAAACTGGAAAAAGTCGATTTTTCGGCCCTGTCACGCCCTGTGTCACGCCCGTGACGCAGGGCGTATACCTTAAGCGGCGCAGAAAGTCGGCAAATCCAAGTTTATCCACACGGTACACGGCCGGGTACACGCCCGTGACGGGTCGATCACGCCCGTAACCTAGGGCATGTAGCCCGTGTCTCGACACCTCGTCGACCAAAAGTGTCGTCACTCGACACAGCTTGACACGCCCTATGACACGCCCGTGTCACAGGCCGTGTCCCCTCTCTCGACACCCTACACTCAACACTCGACACTCGACACTCGACACTCGATACTCGACACTGCGGGACACGGCCCGTGACACGCCTGTGTCACGGGGCGTGTACCTCATTCGTCGAGCTCAACTCGACACAAGAAAAATTCGTCGAGTCAAGGAGGTCACGCCCAGGTCACGCCCTGGGTCACGCCCCGACACGCCCGTGTCGGGGGGCGTGTCACGCACAAAAATGACTATTTTTCCCTGTTTTGAAAAGTGTTTTTGTGTCGTCCTACACCATTTTTGCCTTAAGCACTTTTTACCCTTTTTTGTAGCAACTCGTTTTGAGCAACATTACCCGGGCGCGAAAAAGTGCAAACATTCCCTAAGAGGCCTCACCGAGTCCCCAATTTGGACTCCGGTTTGCTGGGGAATCGTGCAACTCGGCTACCAAAACAGCCACTCGCAAGCCCGCGGGAAAAACCATGCGCGAACAATGGTCAAAGCCAACGTAACGCCCATCAAGCGTACGCAATCAAAAAAATCCAGGGTGTTACAATATCCTCACTTCAAAGTCGGAAGAAAGGCCGAATCTCCTCCTCCAAATTGTAATTTGGACCTCGGTAAGGGAAGAGCAAAGACGCATCGGCCGAGCAGTATGTCTCGAGCCCTGTCATAAAGAATAAAAAGTTAGGCTGAAAGCCCGGACAAAAGCCATCCACGACGCGCCCGAAACCATACACGTGCCCCGACACAAGCGAAAAGCCCCCATACAAACCTGCATGCGTGCGCGCGTTCACACGCGCGAGGTCGGGCACGTGCGCATGCGCGCCCATGCGACCAGGCATGCGCCCGTGCCCGCAGGATCGCGCGCACGCACCTGCACGGTAAGGCGCGCGCCACGCGGGATCAGACCCACTCGCGCCCACACTATCAGGCGCGCTCCCGCTCACGTTGGAGTGCCCACGCGCGCTCACTCGCGCGTACATCCGTGCGGGACGGCGCGCGACCGCGCACGCGGTCTGATACATGCCTACGTGCATGACCTGATGCGCGCATTCCAGCGCAAGTGCGACCGTCAGCGCTTTTGCAGGGGTACCCACATGTATACGTACACACGCTCGTACATGCCCGTACACGCCCGTACGCGCCCCACGCACCGTCTCGATCACGGAAGCAATAGCTTCCTCCCCCATGCATGAAAATCATTTCTCCTATATCAAAATGGATACTAATATTTTTTTACCCGAGATTGCAGTGCACAACCGCACGCCAGCGCAAGTCCGTCACCACTCGCCGCCATCGCTGCTATGAAAGTGAACAGAACAAGATCCTTATTTCTCTTCGTCCGAAGTGGCCTCGTGCAACAAGGATCTGGGGGGCAATTGATAAGGATTAACCCCCTTTTATACAAAATAAGGGGTGCACATAGCCACACCCCCATGATCTCCACCCAAAAGGAGTGGGGATCATGGGTTTGACCGCATACGCAATCACCACACCCGATCCCCACGCCCCGATCCCCCTCCGCATGGTGGGGTAATCACTGCACCTCACCGGGGACGGGTGGCCGACCTCCTCCCCAGATGCCTGCCCCCATTCGCACAGCCAAAAAGGGCGGCAGACCGAGCCGCCAGTCACAACACGCATTTTCTCCGTATTAATAATATGTCAGAGTACAAGAAAATATGCATCGTGATGTCATGTCGTGCAGGAGACAACTGCAGGCGCTTAGGCAAAACTCACTCATAGTACTTTTCATGAAAATTCATGAGTTATAGTTTTAAAACCCGATTTAATTTAAGTTTTAATGACCACGTCCCTCGGTTCAGTGGATCGACTCGTCCACACTAACGGTGTAAATAGAATTACGCAGGGAAAAAATACTTAGTTTTATTTACTTATCATCCTATATGGTCATGACAACCAATGATAACACAAGATATGCAGACCTCTAAGTTTAGTATATGTATGAAAGAACTTTTATAAACCTTTAAAATAAAGTGTTATTCATTTTGAAAGATGCTATGAACTGATGGTGCAAATCATTTTATTTTTTATATTTAAAACATCTAATATGCAATCCTAGCATAAAACTTCCCATAGAGCAGGTACGTTATGCAAAACCAGCAAGTAAGTAAACTAGCAGCTAACAAAGTGTCTAATATCACAACAAACTGTGTGTGTCAACAACTTGACACAAACCCACAAAACACAAGAGTATGTCTGAGCTAAGTAAAACAAAACTACAACAAACAACTACCTCACGGCGGTGAGGCGAAAATTCATAGCCGCAACTGCTATGCTGAAAACACCAGCTCAAGCTCCACTACTAACTACTGCTTTGAACCTGAGACATTCTGAAGACAGAACACATCAGTGAGAAAGTACAAGTAGTAGCAGAAAAACAAGCAAAAGTAAATAAATATCCATAGGGGTACCAACCCAAGACCAACATCAATGAAAGTAAATTACGAAAAGAATAATACATAATCCAAAGAAAACACTTACGTGAATCGTCACGTACACCAGAATACACCAAACACACGAAGCTATAAGGTGGAAACATGAATAAATCATAAGAAAAATTTAGATAATTTATTAGCCACTTGTGAACACAGGAAATGCCTGGTGCCTAATGATACGCCCGAAACAGGTTATGTGTACTCTCTTAAGTGCACGTGTCGTAACAAGTAATAAAGTGTGAGTGAGATCGTTCCCTCAGAGAAGTGGTTAACCTAAAGCTTGCAATTACTAGCTACACCGTTCTTTTAATCCAAATAAGTTGAAAGAGATGGTTCTTTTGCTAACTAATCAAGATGGTTAAGTAAGAATTAAATTAAGTAGACTACTCGAAGCTTTGAAAAATACTTTTATCAATTGGAGAAAATAGTCTTGTATTTAGATTTCCTATGGATGCCTAAATGGTTTGTAGAAATAATATTAGTTAAGAGTGTTGAATGAATTATCATGCGACGATTTTTATAGAAGAAATCCTCATCTCTCAAATCTCGGAAATCCCAACGTCCTAAATTCTCCAAGTTATCTCTAACTTAAGAAGAATGAAGAATATTTCTTATTATAAAAATCGGATCGCTAGCAAAAGGAGGGAGTCTTCTCCTCTCCTCTAAACTACGACAAACTAATGAGCGGTTGCACTTCTCCTCTCTCGAATCTCAAAGTACAACGCAAAAATGGAGATCTTTGGTCAAACGTTCTACACCACTCGTCTCTCGATTCTTGCGGTGTAATAAAATAACCTTCAATCTTGTATTACGCTACTCATCTCTCGATTCTCGCAACGCATCACAAGATGAAGATCAAAGCCAAAAATCACATAAATAAATTCAAAAGTTCACTAGATAATAAATCATCCAACAAATCTCAACAACCAAGAATATACACCATAAAAACACACATAGTACTCTCCCTCTACAAGACTTGAAGAGTTTTGTTCATGGAGAGAAAAGGAACACACAAAACTATAAAGATCTTATAGTTCATGGCTTCAAGAGTTCAGATCTACCCTTTCTCATGGCCAGATTCCGCTTCTCCACCGTCAAAAATCCTAAACTTGGCCTTCTCCTCCACAAAAATGACAAAAGATAATGAAAAGATCAAAAAAATCCCCTTTTATATGGTAAAAGGGCCTCAAAGGATCTACAGCATTTATGAAAAGAAGCCTCCTTTCATATTGAAAACTGTCATATTTGAGTTATTTTCGGATTTTTAAAATTCAAATTTGCAGGTTTGTTGCAACAAATTTTTATTTGTTGCAACAAATTCTGTTTTCTGCTTCCTGCACTCAAAAACTGCTCCCATTGTACTGCAGACTGATTTTAACGAGTTCTTGGATGCTCTTTATGCTTCCTCTTGGCCGTGCAAGTGATTTATTCATACCTCCCTATCATAAAAATAAGTTAAAATATTAATAATACATGAATTTTCTTACAAATGATAATTTGCTTGTTTTCACATACTTTTGATCAATATTTTGGAAATAAATCAGTCAAAATGTGGTGAATTAACGCACAAAATAACTTCATTGTGTGAAGTTATCACACCCTCGCACCTGAATCTTTGCTAGTCCCTAGCAAAGATAAAACATTTCATGATATTGAGTGAGCGAACAATTGCCACAAACAAATTCCAAATGACCCGAACAAAACCTTTTTAGATTGTGAAAATATCAATCATCTAAAATTTCAAACTTGCGAAGATTCATTAGTTCGATAAAGAATAAAGCTTCGTGACAATTTCCTAGTGTTGTGTATGATATTCCTTAAAACTATTTATTCACAAACAACTTAATTTATTAAACGTTTGCATAGATATGGGTGATGAAAATGGAGTAAGGCTTGTGTCAACTTCCACAAGAGTTTAGTAGAGGAGGGAAAATCATAAGGGCATGCAATGTGGTGAGTGAGGACTTGGAAAATTTTTTTTTAACTTTAATGGTAGAAAGGCACCTCCCTATTAACCATTCTTAATTCTTCTCCCTACCAAGGGTTTACCTTTCAAGCACATATATAATTTTGATGCCCATAGCTGGGATTATTCCGAGTGGGTGTACACACACTTAGGCTGTATGTCACTATAACCTTTATACATTTTTTTGAGTGTGCTCATAGTTGAGATCATTCCATATATGTATACATATCTAGGCCGCATGTCACTATGACAATTTTTAACCAATTTTTTTTTTCTTAAGGTCACAGTTGGGATCATTCCAAGTAGTTGTACACATACTCTGGCCACATATCACTATGATATCTTTACTCAACCACCCTTTTTTTAAAACAACCAAAGTAGGAAGAATCGTTAAGAAATAACTAAGGACTATGGATTAGGACATAAAGTAACTGTGTAGACTCAATGTGTTAGCGTACAATATCGACTCAGTTATTGTTCATCCCTCTCATGCTATGTTTGGAAGTTAATAACATTCTTTTGTAGGACAGACATATTTTAAGGAATATAGTGCATATGGGAAGTCAAAAATGAAGCTCTAGTATATCTTATTAACTTCAAAAGCAAAGTCAAAATTTTAGGTTTTGATAAATCTACAAATCATATAAAATTGCATTGTTTGAACTAAGAGTAAGGATTGTCTTGAAGTTTAAAATTTACTAAATTATTCGCCACTCATCGGTGCAGGGTAATGCACACCCTCACACATAAGTCTTTGCGAGTCCTCCCCTCCATCTGATGATTCCAGCCCTCTGGACGACGACGACACAACATCTCAGGTATGATTGAATTCCTTTTATGGTTGCATGACGATCGGTGACGACGCCTCACATTTGAATTTTTCTTCATCTCCCAATAAAGTTAAGTGTTCTATTAATTTGTATTAAGGGGCTTGGGCTATCTCCCACCTTCTTTTTAGCATTAATAAAAATATTTTTTTTCATTGAGATTCTCTTACAAAATAGATATTATTATTGTTATTTATCTTATATATATATATATGTATTCTATTTAATACCAAATAAATTAATTAATTTAAAATGTATTATGTGAACAATTATAAAATATTAGTGAGATATATTTTGTCATTAAAAGATACATTTAGTGACTAAACAAACAATCACTATTCTAATGAACAATGAGTGACTAAATTAATTTCGTCACAAAAGCAGTTTTTAGTGACAAAAACTCTGGTTACTATTGCATTAAACAATTAGTAACTAAATTAATTTGATCACAAAAAGTGAATTTTTAGTGACAAATAATACAGTCACTAAAACAATTAGCAACGACGACTCCTTTCGTCACTAAAAGAATACATTTAGTGACGAAAAATAATTTAATTATTAAATACATTTAGTAACGGACATTTTGCAACCACCCAGTGACAGATTAATTTTAGTCACTAAATGGTTTTAGTGACCAACTCGCAATAATTAGTGACAAAATTTTTCGTCATAAAAGCCTGTTTTCTTGTAGTGAAGGCGGGAGAAGTTGAAATCTACTCGAAAACAGACGAAATAGAGGTTAGAGCCAAAAAAACCATAACGAGAAAAGCTCATGAAACAGGAACAGCTAATGAAACGGGAAAAGCTTACCACGGTTGCGTAGCTCTCGTTGAGAGCTTTCCGGATCTATGCTCCGTTGAAGATTTCGAGCACCGGAGCTCCGTCGGCGACCACCGGAAGATTCACAAAAAACTTGCTGTCGCTCTTGATTTCTCCTCTTTGGTTCGGCTCAAATGAAGAAGAAGTTGATCTGGGCCTCACGGTCAGGGCCACCGCCGGCGGTGGCCCCGCCGGAGGGCCACCGGAATACACCCGGCGGGTTCGCCGGCTCCCGGCGAACCCGACTGGGGTCTCCGGTCAGGCCGACGGCGGCGCCGCCTGTGGCGGTGGAGAAGGGCGTGAATTCGGCGGGGAGGGGATGAGGGAATCACGTTTCAGGAGAGAGAGGGTTTGTGTTTTTGGGGTTTTTTTTATTTGCAGACCCAAAATGATATATGCAGTCCAAGATCCAACGGCTCTGGATCAAAACACTCAAATCCGACGGCCACCTATTTTCTCCCTATTTTCGAACACATGCTATTGGCAGACCAACATATATCTTTTTAAGATAGTATATATATATATATATATATATATATATATATATATATATATATATATATATATATATATATATATATATATATATATATATATATATATATGTTTAATATTAAGAAAATATTAATTATTAAACATCATATATTCTTACCTTAAGTGCACACGTGCGGAAAATGAAATTAGAGGCTTAAGATTACTTCAAATCAAAAAGTGATCAACATTAAAGTTGCAGATCTCGTCGAGACCAATAAATTTCATGCTAACCATCTTTTTATTTGATGCCTTTTTGACCCTCAAAATGACGCCCGAAAGTAGGCTGAAAACAATTTCTCAAGAAATCAGTTCTGTCTTTTATTCCGGTATAAAATGACGATACGGGGGCTAAACGCACCCCGATTCAGATGAAATTCGTACTGTAGCCGAATGTCGGCTCTACGAATCTAACGACGAAGACAAAACTAAAATCCTACGTACCGTTCTCGAGATAGTAATTTCTAAAATTTATGACAAACATAAATAATACAAAAACTATAAATGTGCGTCGACACTCCAAAAATGCTCGGAGCGCGACGAAACTTGACGAGTAAGTCCAAAATCAATTAACTTAATTTTCAAACGTGAAAAAATTCTGTTTTCGACAAAAATTCTCAAATTCTGGTCAGTCAGACCTAATGGACGCGAAATCGCACTAACTGCATCACGCCGTCAACTTGACGTTAAAAGTAACGCTCTGATGTCATAAATACGTTATTACTGAATTAAATAATTATCGGAAAATTGGGAGCATTACAGTCACCCCCCTAAAAGAAGTTTCGTCCTGAAACTTAATACAAATCCAAAACTAAACCAAAAGAAATAGTCAAATACTAACAAATTGGAGACGTACCAAAAAACTAGGGGAAGAGATGCAGATGAGATTCCCTCATCGTTGACTCCAATTCCCACGTCGCGCACTCAACGTTTTGATTCCGCCAGAGAACTTTGACCATGAGGATTGTCTTTTTCCGCAACACTTGATCCGGGGTCTCCAAAACACGGACATGCTCTTCCACGTACGAAAGGTTGGGCTGAATCTGTGGTACCGAGTCAAGGACATGACGATCACTATGAACACACTTCCGCAACTGGCTCACATGAAACACATTATGGACACCAGGGAAGGTAGCAGGCAGATTCAGCCTATAAGCAGACACTCTGATGCGCTCAAAAATTTGAAAAGGTCTCACGTACCTGGGATCCAACTTATGGTTCCTTCCAAACCTTTAACACATGGCATCAGAGAGACTTTCAGAAAAACCCTGTCCCCAACAGCGAACTTCAGATCAGACCTTCGCTGATTAACATACTTCTCATAATGCTCTTGAGCTACCCGGAGCTTCTCACGAATGTGCGTTACTGAGATACTCATTTCTTCTAGGGCTTCCAGTCCTAACAGTGGTCTCTCTCCAACTTCAGCCCAAAACACGAGAGTCCTACAACACCTCCCATACAAGTCCTCGAACGGGGCCACCTGCAAACTCTCTTGATAACTATTATTATAAGCAAACTCCATCAGTCTGAGACGCTGATCTCACGCTACACCGTGATCTAGGATGTAACATCTTATCATATCCTCCACAATCTGATTAACTCTCTCTGTTTGACTATTGGTATATGGATTATAAACAGTTGAAAACCTGAGGTCAATGCCCAACGCTCCCTGCAAGCTCTGCAAGAATCGCGACATAATCCTGGAGTCTCGATCTAACACGATACTTACGGGCATTCCATGCAATCTAATGACCTCATTCAAATACAGCTCGACTATCTTCTCCATTGAATAACTAATCTTATAGGATACAAAATGAGGACACTTCGTCAATTTATCAACAATCACCCAAATAGAATCGTGCCCACCAGGTCTTCTATGGTCAGCCTTAACACGCTGACACGTGTAACACTCCGATACAAATTTTGCTATATCATTCTTCATACCTGACCACTAGACAATTTGCTTCAGATGTCTATAGATTTTGGTGGAACTAGGGAGATAGGCAACACTGGAACTATGCGCTTCACTACAAATCTTAGCCCGAATATCACCAAAAACAGGGATAAAAAATCCACCCCGGTACTTCAGGGTGCCTTCTTCGTCTATAGAGAAATCGGGCAATTCTCCCTTCTCCCTCGGAGATGCTGAAGATCAGAGTATTCTCTCTTATGTTACCAGATGAGGGTAATCCAGGAGGGCTCTTTTGCTTCCAAGTTAGAAGGCATACAACTACTCCCAATTGAGATGTCCATCAACAAGAACTCTTCTACCAGGGGCTGCACAGACAAATTGAAGATTTTGACAGTCTTCCTACTCAAAGCATCAGCTATTACGTTAGTCTTGCCCGGATGATAGAGAATCTTTACTTCATAATCAACAACATATTCTAACCACTTACGCTAGCGCAGATTCAGCTCCTTCTGAGTGAAGACGTACTTCAAGCTCTTGTGGTCTGTGTATATCTTGCATAGCGCGCCATATAATAAATGTCTCCAAAGCTTCAACGTATATATTACAGCCGCAAATTCTAGGTCATGCGTAGTGTAGTTTCTTTCATGGATCTTCAATTGCCTCTATCCATACGCGATTACCTTTTCTTATTGCATCAGGACACAACTAAGTCCGATGTGCAATGCGTCCACATACATAGCGTACTCGACTCCTTCAGTAGGGAAGGTCAAGACTAGAGCAGTGCACAATCTCCTCTTCAACTCTGGAAAGCTTCTTTGCACTTATCACTCCAAATAAATGCGGTGTTCTTTTGTGTAAGCCTAGTCATCGAAGCAAACAACACAGAGAATCCTTCCACGAATCTTCTATAATATCCAACCAGACCTAAGAAGCTCCTAATCTCCTTAGGTGTAGTAGGCATCTTCCAATCCATTATAACAGAAATCTTGGTTGGGTCCATAGAAATTCTGTCCTTGCTCACAACATGACCCAGAAAGGACACCTGGGGTAACCAGAACTTGCACTTACTTACCTTCGCATAGAGCTTGTGCTCTCTCAGGGTCGACAGAACTAAACACAAGTGTTGGGCATGTTCCTCAACACTTCGGGAATATACGAGGACGTCGTCTGTGAACACGCCCACAAAATGGTCCAAGAAGTTCCTGAACACTCTGTTCATCAAGTCCATGAATGCAGTGTGTGCATTCATCAAACCAAAGGACATCACCAAGAACTCAAAATGTCCATGTCGGGAATGAAAGGCCGTCTGTGGTATATCAGACGCACGAACCCTCAACTGGTGGTAGCCTGAATGAAGGTCAATCTTCGAAAACACAACTGATCAAAAAGATCATCAATCCGCGACAACGGATATCTGTTCTTGATATTTACCCTATTTAACTCCCGATAATCGATGCAGAGCCTCATGGAACCGTCTTTCCTTTTCACGAACAGAACTGGAGCACCCCAAGACGAAGAACTTGGTCTTATAAAGCAGCACTTCAGCAAATCGCCTAGCTGGGTGCGCGATTCTTCTAACTCACGTGGTGCCATGCGGTACGGTGCCTTAGCAATGGGGAGAGTACAAGGCTTGAGATCTATTACGAACTCCACTTCTCTCTCAGGAGGAATTCCTGGAAGACTATCAAGAAAACGTCTGGAAACTCTCGCACCACCCGGATATCCTTGACACATGGTGTAACCAAAGACGTTTCCAAAGAAGAAATAGAAATAAGATATGTCTCGCAACCAGACTCTATAGCTCGACGAGCACATACAGTAGAAATAATAGGAGAACCCTTGCCCCGAAGACCATATACGCTCATAGGCTGACCATTGTCCATCTTGAAGTCCAGTCGCTTCGCCTTGCACTGGATGACCGCATCGTACTTGGACAACCAGTTCATGCCCAAAATTACGTCGAAGTCCACCAGATCCAGCACCTTCAGATCCGCAAAATCTAGGAAACCACCTAGATAGATAGGGTATTTATGGACACCCTGATTTGATATTACAAGATCTCCGGAGGGAAGCTTGACATTAAAAAAATCTTCTAACTGATCTACGTCCAAACGATGTTTATCTACGAAGCTCCGAGCTACAAAGGAATGGGTGGCACCCGAATCAAAGAGAACGTGCGCCCACTTATTCTTCACCTAAAACTCGTATATAACCGTAGAGTACATAGCTAAACAAACGAGAAACTAGGGCAAACAACACAGGTTAAAAGTTAGACTAGAATCTAACCTGATATCACCTGAGTGGAGGTTTGAGCTTCCTCCTTGGTCACCACATTTAGCTTTCCTTTCCCCTTATCCTAGTATTACGGCGGCGGAAAAGCTCGAAGCGGAGCAAGCTGCAGTGGAGACTCAGTCCGGGGGCATGAATACTTTAGGTGCTCCTTCTGCTTGCACCGGAAGCAAGTCTTTTCCTTCAACCAGCATCGACTCACGTCATGTCCCTTTCTTGCGTAGAACGTGCACACCAGATCTCCTTTGGGTGCTCCTTAGATGACAAGCACTCGCTGATGCTTCAGAGTTGCATTCCTCTTGTGATACTTTTCATAGGGGTGGCCAGGACGACCACAAAAGCTACATGCTTCTCCATCTTTCTTCTTGGCAGCGGAGACATATGCCCTAGAACTCTCTTCATCTTCAGACTCTCTTTTCTTTCCTTAACATAGCACCCCGATTCTTGGCATTATCAATCGCCTCAACTGTCAGAGCGGCTTCCACTGCCTCAACATAACGTTCAGCTTTATAAGCGCATGCCAACTGCTGAACATCGCTTCGAAGTCCTCCGAGGAAACGCTTCATTCTCCCCGCCTTTGAAGCTACCATATTAGGAGAAAATCTGCTCAACTTACTAAATTCGATCTCATATTTGCTCACAGTGAGCTGTCTCTGCTTCAGATGCAGGAAATTATTTATCAGGCGGTCCTGTTCTATCGATGGTACAAACTTCTTAAGAAACATCTTCTTGAAGGATTCCCAAGAGCATCCTTCCGTTAAGCTCTCCTTCTCCCGAATCCACCAGCTCTTCGCCAGACCTTTTAACTGGTAGGCGGCAATCATCACCTTTTGGGCTTCTGCGATTCCCGAATACAAGAACATCTCTTCTATGGCGATGATCCAGTCATCCAAGGCCATAAAGTTAGATCTCTCGTCATAGGTGGGAGGTCCCAATTGCTGGAAATGCGAAGTGAAATTCATCTATGTCGGCAATGACACTGGGGGCACCAGAGGAGTAGGAGTAGCGAGTATGACTTGACTCACAGTAGGGTCTTGCACCACGGGTTGCTGCACGGGAGAGACAGACAACAACGACTAAATCTACGATTGCATCGCAAATAACTGTCTTGATAAAGCCTCATTGCTCTGACGCAAACTCTCAATCACCGCATCGCTTTACGCACCCTACGACTCACCCTCAGACTGGGGAGTCAACCTTGTTGCAGGACGATTTGCAGGTATTTCTAGAAATACAAACAAACGACTTATTAAAATCCTAGCTTATTACTAGAACTACACAACTTGTTTCAGACCATACTTGAATAGACACTTGCTCTTGCTGCAAACTTACTTTGGGATTTTATAAATGATGTTATGTCCTACTTATGGTGATATACTCTCATCCTATTGACTCTCGTGCCTATGATATAAATGCATAAATTCTTTATTCTTATTTAAAACCATGTGTATACATGTGTCATCCTGTAAATCTTAACTTAGTATGCGTGCTTATGCGATGATATGTTATGTATGCAGTGCGATGCATTCTAAAAAGGCCTTAATGCATGTTATGAGCGTCGTACACATGAAATGTTATGCATCTCATACTACATAACATCGCATACAACGAAAGAGAAAACGTGCTAATGGGCATCCATGTGATGGTCGTTATGCATCTCATACTACATAACCGTCACATGTTGTCACCTATGGTAGATCCATATACAAACACATATTATGCATCCCACACTACATAATATATCATGTATACTTCTTATCATGCTATAAGTGTAGTGACTATGCTTCGGCTAAGACTTACTGATGACACATCAGTGTGTGTATGTAAATGAATGGAGGAATTAAAACTTTATCAGATTGGCTGGTTCGACCAACTTGTCAAACCAACCTCCCTCTGATACCAACTGTCACAACCCGCATTTTCTCCGTATTAATAATATGTCAGAGTACGAGAAAATACGCGTCGTGATGTCATGCCGTGCAGGAGACAACTGCAGGCGCTCAGGCAAAACCTACTCCTAGTACTTTTCATGAAAATTCATGAGTTATAGTTTTAAAACTTGATTTAAATTAAATTTTAATGACTGTGTCCCTCGATTCAGTGGATCGACTCATCCACACTAACGGTGTAAATAGAATTACGCAGCGAAAAAATACTTAGTTTTATTTACTTATCATTTTATATGATCATGGCAACCAATGATAACACAGGATATGCTGACCTCTAAGTTTAGTATATGTACAAAAGAACTTTTATAAACCTTTAAAATAAAGTATTATTCATTTTGAAAGATGCTATGAATTGATGACACAAATTTTTTTATTTTTTATATTTAAAATATCTAACATGCGATCATAGCATAAAACTTCCCAGAAAGCAGGTACGTTACACAAAACCACCAAGAAAGTAAACTAGCAGCTAACAAAGTGTTTAATATCACAACAAATTGTGGGTGTCAGCAACCTGACACAAAACCACAGAAACATAAGAGTATGTCTGAGCTAAGTAAAACAAAACTACAATAATCAACTACCTCACGACAGTGAGGCGAAAAGTCAAAGCCGCAACTGCTATGCTGAAAACACCAGCTCAAGCTACACAATCAGCTACTGCTATGAACTTGAGGCATTCCAAAAACAAAACACATCAACAAGAAGGTACAAGTAGTGACAGAAAAAACAAACAAGAGTAAACAAAGGTTCATAGGGGTACCAACCCAAAACCAACAGTACTGAAAGTAAATTACTGAAAGAATAGTAATAATCAAAAGAAAACACTTACGTGAATCATCACGTACACCGGACTACATCAAACGCTCGAAGCTATAAGATGGAAACATGAATAAATCATAAGGAAAATTTAGATAATTTATTAGCCACTTGTGAACACCGGAAACGCCCGGTGCCTAAGGGGGAAGGCATTTCTGCCAGCGCCCCCAAAGAAATCAAACACTACTAGGAATAAGGGTGAGGTGGTCTCACATCCTGACACACCCCCACAGATAAATATCTGGCAACTACGGTGGGAGATTGGTCATACAGTACACTGACAAACACCCAAGCCAAAACCTGGGTAGAGTTCCACAAGGTACCAATTTAAAGAAAACGGACACTGCGGAGGTGGTCTAGTCCACTAACACCCGCAGCCTAGAAAACCATGACTTGTACCTCAAGACTTGGCACATCGGACCCGACTAGACATTACTAGACTTAAAGAGCGAATTTAACCAAGGTAAACGTATCATGGCAAAGAAAAATCAACTCGACTCGCCGAACAATCTCGACACACAAGCTTCGCTAACCTGAGGCCCATTTAACAAGCAAACAACATTTACGATGAATTGAAGAACTTAAATACACTTTACCACCACCTACATAGCGGTTAAGGGGACGATCAGAATCCAACAAACATAAATTGTTCGAGGAAACACAATACGATTATTATTAACAACGCTACGTGGTTAGTTTAACATAAAAAAACAGTTCTACGAGTGGATTTCAAGTGGAAAAATAGTTCTACGTTGTCAGTAGCCCTCTCTCGCAGGCGAACTTGGCGACAAGTTCGTCGACCGCCCGTGGAGGCCCGCTCCCACTGTCCAATCAGGGGGGAACATTCTCGGTCGTTTGATCCGCGTGTAACAACCCACTAACCACCAGGTTAGTGGGGAGTAATTTAATTAAAATTTTATTATTAATTAAATGGTCTCCCGATAGCTGGATACGTGCATTTAAACCTATAATAAAATCATTTATGCGGGTGGTTACGGTGTGTGGATAACCACGTAACCACCGTAACCACCTCCTGGAGCCTATAAAAGGAGCATCAGGGCTCCTCATTTCCTAACTTTTCCTCCGAGTCTTCTTCTTCCTCAGGTGGAAGCTCTGCTGAATTCCTTATACGAGCAGCACCTAAGCTGCACCCGAGCCGCACCTGAGTCATGCCCAAGCTACCAGTGGGCCGAGCCAAAGCCACCCGGACTCAGCAAACTGTTCAAGTCTCAAGCAGCCTCTGCAAGTCCAAGTGCCCCCTTCCGCGTCCAGATTCCGCAAACTGCTAACGGCGGACCACCAGCGTAAAGCGCAAGTTGTAACTATTCCTAGCACGGCGACCTGTCGTCCGCCGCGCGCAAAGTACTCTCTCACCCCCAAAGTTGTAACGAGAGGTGGCCTATCACCCTCGACTTCACCAACAAGCTGTAACAACCCAGTGATAGTGGATTTTGACCGGCACAGATCCAGTCACGTGATTTTTTACCCGGTTGAGAAGTTTTTCCACATTAAAACTGATCGTGTACAATCAACTTACTCATTTGGCTGTGTGCGCGCTCGCCCATTCCGAGAGCTAAGGCGGTCCGGGTATTACCGGCCCGATCGGGATGTCGAGTTATTCCGCAACAGTCGCCATCTACTTTTGATCTTAGATCTTTATCTATGAAGTTGTATGCATCTTTTTTTGGAAAAACCTACATTTTGGTAATCACCAACCTCATCAGCAAGGTAACTATACACAACCAATGTTTTGATTCCTGCCTCAGTCATGAATTCGGAACAACACCTTTCTCTTTGCTAACAATTCTATGGGATTGAAGAAAATGTTGACCAGTGTTATCGGCAAGTTCATAATTGTGTTCCTCAATAAATTTACCCATTGTCAAATCTTTACCTTCCCTGTCTGTTTTGAAAATAATCATTGCCGAGAAATTTGTTCTAGCGTCTAATCTACAATATTTTGCAATGCTATCTCGTTCTTTGGGAGCTCGCTTCACTCTAGATCGGGTGTAGCAAAACACCCTCTGTTTGACGATATTTGTACTCGGCTAAACCAAACGATACTCTTTACGAGCACCAAAACAAATAGTACGAGTGTACTCACAATACATTTCATAAGCCTCCTCTTCAGTTTGAGCAATTTGAAACACGTATTTATTTTTCATAGCAACCTATAATTCAAAAGTAAATGTCCACATATATATCAAAATCAGCAGAAATAAAATCTGATGTCAATAAATGAAACTGAGATGTCAAAAATGAAAGCTGAGATGTCGTCTCTTACTCTCCCTTCCTCCATCTTTCTCTCCCTCCCTCTCTCTCTTCACCCCCTCTCCCCATCTAAAGGAAGGATGCGATTTAATATGCTCTTGATTGAACGGTAGCAGAAAAATGTGTGGTGTGCTTGAAGATATCCATATTGCTTTGAGAAAATTTCTTGTGCGGGTAACACATGAGAGATCGGTGGTGAATCTTTTTGTTAGTTCAAAAATACAATTGGATTTTCATTTATTGTAAAAAAAGACTGAATTTTAATTCAAAAAATGGACTGAATTTTTTATAAGTGTATATTCGGATGAATAACGGGCTCGGTGGCTTTGCGCAAATAAACCCTAGGTTTAACTCTATATAATCCTAGCTGGGGGCAACGGGGAGTGAGTTCCACTTTGACTCTCCTCCGGATGTTTCGAGCGCCTCTCACATTCTTGAAACAGCTCCCGTCTGGCGCTCGTTCCCGATTTTAGGGTTCGTCATCGTTCCCGATCGTCACCGTCGTGCTCGCCGTCGCGTAGCGCTCACTCGTTCGCGGCTTTAGGGCACAAGGACGTCGTCGTCGTTTGCGTCTTCCCCGGAGCCCTAGCCATCACGTCTTCCTCGTCGCGATCGTTCGGCGATTCGCGTCTTCCTCGACGCCAACGCATCCGCCTGGTCTCGGATTAGGAGGAAGCCGCCTGCTCTCTCTATTTTGCTGCTCTCAAAGGAGGCTGCCGCTGTTTTTCGCGATCCGCCTGGTCCCGGTGCCAGATCTGCTGCTTGCAAAGGGCTCGCCGTCGCGTCTTCCCCGTCGCGGAACAAGGGCTTGCAGTCGACGATCGTTTTTCCCGGTCGACGATCGCCTCTTCCCAATCATCGATCGCCCGTTCGACGATCGCGTTTCCGGTTCGTCGATTGCCAAGGAGTTCGACGATCGCGTTTCTCGTTTGACGATCGCCAAGGAGTTCAACGATCGACTTTTTCCCGGTCGACGATCGACTTTTTCCCGAGCATAGATCGCCTCTTCCCAGTCCCCGATCTTGGTCAACCTCCTTCGTCGCCTGGTACCCGATCTTGGTCAGCCCTGCTGCCTTGACTCTTCCGGCAAGGTTGCCAATTCAGATCTGGAAAGGTGAAGCCAATCCAAGGTTGCTGAGCCCGTGGAGCCGATCCAGTGAAGTCGATCCAGTTTGCTCTTTAGTGGTAGCCATGTTCTCTTCCGACAGATTCTATGTTAGGGTTTGCAAGCAAGTGAAGGGATGAGGAACTCCAGCTTCTCCTCTCTAGTGCCCATGAACAAGCTTGAGAAGTTCACGGCCACAGAGTTCAACGACTGGAAGTTGAACACCCAGTTCGGGATGAAATACCTAAACGTCTTATACACCATCAAGACTACTCGTGCTGGCGTGCTGGGACTGAAGACGAGGCATATTGGGTCGAAGATGAGGACTTCTGCAGGGATTACCTGCTGAACTGTCTCTCCTCCAGCCTGGCCAAGAACTACATCAAGATGTAGTCTGCTAAGGAGATCTGGGAAGCACTGGAGGAGCACTTCAAGCAGGAGGAGGACCTCTACAAGACTCATCTAGTGGATAAATTCCACTCCTTCAGCTTCGACGAGGAGAAAGCCATTCTACCTCAGGTATCAGAGTTTGAAAATTTAGTTGATTACTTGCATAGTGAGTCTATTAGTCTGCCCGATAGCTTTGTTACGGGCACGATTGTGTATAAGTTGCCCTCCTCATGGTACAATTTTAAAACGGAAATGTATCGCAAAAAGTTGCAGGTTGGTTTGAGTGACCTCAAGCGTTTCATACGCATTGAGGACGAGAACATGACGAAGCACTCTTTGGAAGCTGTTGGCAAGCAGAAGGCTGCTGCCAACATGATTTCAAGCTCTAAGCATGCTCCTCCACCTCACAAGACCAAAACGTCTCGTAGTAGCCCCCAGGTTGTAGGACCGAGTAGACCCTCTAAGAAATTTAAGGGTAAATGTTTTAACTGCAACAAGTGGGTACACTGCGCATCTGACTGTAAGTTACCTAGGAAGGAAAGAACTAAGGCACCACAAGAGGGTAACCAGGCTCATCTGGTTAGTCAAGCTGAGCCATCCGACTTTGTTGCCATGGATGGACACGAGCAGGCCAGCACGGAGTGGGTCCTGGATTCTGGGGCAACGTGTCATGTTTGCAACAATGCTAATCTTTTGACAGAGCTGAAGAATGCAAAAGAATCAGTGACTGTAGCAGATGGAGGAACAACTGAAGTATTGAAGGTGGGGAACGCAACTCTGATGCTCTGCTCAGGTAATTCTTTAATTTTAAAGAACGTAAAATTTATTCCTTCTTTATCTGTTAACTTAGTGTCTATAAGTTTATTGTGTGATGCTGGTATGTCAATTAACTTCTGTAGCGGTAGAGTGATTCTGTCAGTTAACTCTAACTGCTTTGGATATGCTTACATCCAAAATAGGATGTACCGTCTGAGTCTAGCAAATAAAGTAGTGCAACAAGTTCAATTGAATTTAGTTAGCCCTAGGACTCTACATGAGAGACTAGGACATGTAAACTACATGAAAATATTCCAAGTAGCTAGAACTCACAAGATCACATTAGACACTAAGTCTTCTCTTGGAAAATGTGAAGTGTATGCTCAGACTAGGATCACTAGGAAACATTTTGGCACGGTTACTAGGACCACAACACCTCTTGAGCTTATACATTCCGATATTTGTGACTTTAAGATTTTTGTCACTAGAGGTGGAAGGAAGTATATGATCACGTTCATAGATAACTGCACAAGGTTTTGTCATATTTCGTTGCTTAAAACTAAAGACGAAGCGTTTGAAAAATTTTGTCTTTTCAAAACCATGGTAGAAAACTAATTAAGCATGAAAAAAAGAGATTTAGGAGTGATAGAGGAGGAGAATATATGTTCAGTGAGTTCAGATGCTTCCTTGCTTCACAAGGCATCATAGTAGAAATCACTGCTCCTTACTCCCCCCAATCTAACGACATAGTCGAGCGGAAGAATAGAACGTTAACAGAGATGTTGAACTCTATGCTGCTCACTGCAGGCATGCCTTTCGCTTATTTGGGAGAAGCAGTCTTGACTGTGAATCACATTCTGAATAAAGTTCCTCATGCTAAGTTAGAGGTTACACCCTACGAGCTTTGGTTTAAGCGACCCTCGTCTTTAACTAGACTTAAGACCTGGGGCTGTATAGCCTATGTCAGGGTTCCTGACCCTAAACGGTCTAAGGTTGGACCTAGGACCAATACATGTGTCTACTTAGGTTGTGCTGAAGATAGTGCTGCAGATAGGTTTCTTGATATTTCTAATAATATCATAATAAAATATAGGGATACAGTGTTCTTTGAGGATAAATTCCTCAAAGATAAGAATTTAACGATCCTAGGTATGCAAACAACTATTACCGAGGAAGATCCTGAATCAGTACCGAGCACCTCCTATTTCATTCCGGTAGATAACTCTGGCCTAGAGTCTAGGAGGACTTCAGTGAGAGAGAGAACTCCCAGAACCTTCGGTAGTGATTTTGTCACTTACCACGTTGAGGATGATCCATCTACCTTTAAGGAAGCGATGTGATCAAGGGATTCCCTACTCTAGAAAGAAGCTATTGAGGATGAGATGACCTCTCTCCTTCAGAACGACACCTGGACGTTGGTTGATAAGCCAAAAGGGGCTAAAACTGTAGGGTGCAAGTGAGTTCTTGAAAAGAAGCTAAATCCCGATGGTAGCGTAGCTAAGTATAAAGCACGCCTGGTGGCTAAAGGTTTCACACAAGTAAGCGGAGTAGACTATTTTGATGTATACTCACCCGTGTGTCACTTAGCAACCATTAAGGTTCTTCTTGCTATTTCGGCCATTGAGAACTTTGTTGTTCATCAAATGGATGTTAAGACTGCATTCTTGAACGGAGATCTGATCGAAGAGATCTACATAAGTCAACCTGAAGGTTTCATTGTAGACGGTCATGAAAACAAGGTATGTAAGCTTTTAAAGTCGCTATACAGATTGAAACAAACACCAAAATTATGGCATAAGAAGTTTGATTATATTGTAAAAAACATGGGATTCATGTCGAGTCTCTCGGACAAATGTCTTTACATACGTCATAGATCAGACAAAGTCACCATAATATGCTTGCACGTTGATGATATGCTTATTCTTGGATCTGATCAATCCGAAGTAGATGATGTAAAGTCAGGTCTAATTAAAGAATTTAGCGTGACAGACCTCGGTGTAGTTGACACTATACTAGGTATGCAAGTGAACTTTGGGAAACATGACATTTCCCTAAGTCAAAGCCACTACATCCAGTCCTTATTGGACACGTGGGGATATAGTAAATGTAAAGCGGCTGAGACACCATACGATTATTCTAACCGCTTAAAGCCCAATGATGGAGATGCGGTTCGACAGTTAGATTATTCTAAACTGTTTGGTAGCCTCATATACACTATGGTTTGTACGAGACCTGACATAGCCTTTACGGTCGGCATGTTAAGTCAGTTCACTAACAATTCTGGCCAAGACCATTGGAATGCCCTTGATAGGCTGATGAGATACTTAAAGCACACCCGACAGTATGCTTTATGTTATAGTGGTCATCCTCCAATTCTGGAAGGATATTCTGATGCATCATGGTGCTCAGAAGTAAACGACAGCAAGTCCACTAGTGGATTCCTCTTCACACTAGGAGGAGCAGCTGTAGCCTGGAAGTCCAAGAGACAATCATGCATTGCAGTCTCATCCATGGAATCCGAACTCTATGCTCTTGCTTCAGCTGGTGAAGAGGTAGAGTGGATAACAGATTTGGTGATGTACATTCCACTGTTGAGCCTGAAACTGAGTTCTGTTGCAGTTTACTACGACAATCATGCTACTAAAATGATTGCTACGAACACGTTGTTCAATAGCAAAAGAAGGCAACTACGGATGAAACAAGCCTGGTTGACCTCCCTTACGAGTCAAGGGATTGTGAACCTCGTTGATGTGAGGTCAAAAGATAATGTTTCGGACGCCCTCACAAAAGGATTAAATAGAGCTCTGACAATCAAAACATCGGGGAAATGAGATTAAAGTTCATAGAAATATGAAACTTTCCTTCAATGTTTATGTTTTGATACGTACGAGCCTATAGCTGTCAACATTCAAGCATCTAAATAGTAACAGACTGAAAACCCCAAATAATTTCTTGATGAAAACCCAAGATGATTGGATGCTGGTTATTCCACACTTGATAACCTAACGTCCTCCAATTGTAAGTTGATTTAAGAGTTATTCAACTGGGAATTGAAAGTCATTGTAAATATTAATCTAAACATTATTGGTCACAACAAATTATTCCACATTTGATAATGTTGCACGTGATGTGTGCCCACATATGTTGGTGAGACACATAGTGATCCGTAATGAGTAAGGTAACATGACTAGTCCTAGTTAGACTGGATGAGATGCTGACAGAGTTACTTCACCGTTGCTAGAAGTGCTAAGCTCATTTAGTAACAGCTAGTTTACTTTAAATATTACTGCATATGTTTATGAATTCATAAAGTCTGACTCATGAAATTCCTTGCAGGGTACGATGGAGATTATGGAGGAGCTGTAGACCTGGACATGAATGATGATGATCTACTAGATGAGTAGAATTATCAAACGTTTAATTCATGTCTTTGTTTTATTTTGTAATAATTATTCAGACTAAGTTTTTGGGATAACATCTGTGTGATGGCTTGCCGTTTAGGCAAAACATTTATTTTGATTAATTAGTATGATATGTCATGAATGTTTTGTTTAGTTTGAATTATTAATTTGTCTACACTCCAGCACCCCGAAACGTCACCGTAATTTGTCACGAATATAGGAGGACATTGTAAGTGTATAATCGGACGAATAAACCATAGGTTGAACTCTATATAATCCTAGCCGGGGGCAACGGGCAGTGAGTTCCACTTTGACTCTCCTCCGGATCTTTCAAGCGCCTCTCACATTTTTAGTTCAAAAAAAGATTTTTTTATAGTCATACAAGTACTTAACATAAGCGTAAAAATACATAGATCAAAAATTCGTGACTTATTTTGCTTCACCAACACGCTCAAAAATCAGTACTCCAGACACCACCACAGCACCTTTATCAAAATACGGTCACAACGGGACGGAGATTTCCAGTGCACTGTCCCTCTTCTCTCTCTAACAAAATTTCTGCACGGTGTAGACGCAGTCGTCGGCCTGGAGAAACCGGCCTGGAACGGTGGAGGAACCAACACGATTACACTGCGCGACTTTGAATTTTCATGGCCGTACTACAATAAAACTGACCCGCTTTAAATGCAGGAGCCAGCACGTGCTTCCCGTTATTATCACCGATTTTAAAATTGTCTCCTCACTGATGTCGTCGTCCATAATTGCGAAGTGCCAATTCGCTTTTGCAGCAAAGCTTCGTCCTCCGGAACCCTTCACAATGGCTTCCCTCCTCCCAAACCCTGCTTCATTTCCCACTCTCATTTGCCCCTTTCTGTGCGCGGCAACTTTCCTCTTCTGCGCCGTAGCTGGAGATGGGAGGGTTCAGTGAGTTCAGATGCTTCCTTGCTTCACAGGGCATCATAGCAGAAACCACTGCTCTTTACTCCCCCCAATCTAACGACATAGTCGAGCGGAAGAATAGAACGTTAACAGAGATGTTGAACTCTATGCTGCTCACTGCAGACATGCCTTTCGCTTATTTGGGAGAAGCAGTCTTGACTGTGAATCACATTCTGAATAAAGTTCCTCATGCTAAGTTAGAGGTTACACCCTACGAGCTTTAGTTTAAGTGACCCTCGTCTTTAACTAGACTTAAGACCTGGGGCTGTATAGCCTATGTCAGGGTTCCTGACCCTAAACGGTCTAAGGTTGGACCTAGGACCAATACATGTGTCTACTTAGGTTGTGCTGAAGATAGTGCTGCAGATAGGTTTCTTGATATTTCTAATAATATCATAATAAAATATAGGGATACAGTGTTCTTTGAGGATAAATTCCTCAAAGATAAGAATTTAACGATCCTAGGTATGCAAACAACTATTACCGAGGAAGATCCTGAATCAGTACCGAGCACCTCCTATTTCATTCCGGTAGATAACTCTGGCCTAGAGTCTAGGAGGACTTCAGTGAGAGAGAGAACCCATAGAACCTTCGGTAGTGATTTTGTCACTTGCCACGTTGAGGATGATCCATCTACCTTTAAGGAAGCGATGTGATCAAGAGATTCCCTACTCTAGAAAGAAGCTATTGAGGATGAGATGACCTCTCTCCTTCAGAACGGCACCTGGACGTTGGTTGATAAGCCAAAAGGGGCTAAAACTGTAGGGTGCAAGTGAGTTCTTGAAAAGAAGCTAAATCCCGATGGTAGCGTAGCTAAGTATAAAGCACGTCTGGTGGCTAAAGGTTTCACACAAGTAAGCGGAGTAGACTATTTTGATGTATACTCACCCGTGTGTCACTTAGCAACCATTAAGGTTCTTCTTGCTATTTCGGCCATTGAGAACTTTGTTGTTCATCAAATGGATGTTAAGACTGCATTCTTGAACGGAGATCTGACCGAAGAGATCTACATGAGTCAACTTGAAGGTTTCATTGTAGACGGTCACGAAAACAAGGTCTGTAAGCTTTTAAAGTCGCTATACAGATTGAAACAAACACCAAAATTATGGCATAAGAAGTTTGATTATATTGTAAAAAACATGGGATTCATGTCGAGTCTCTCGGACAAATGTCTTTACATACGTCATAGATCAGACAAAGTCGTCATAATATGCTTGCACGTGGATGATATGCTTATTCTTGTATCTGATCAATCTGAAGTGGATGATATAAAGTCAGGTCTAATTAAAGAATTTAGCGTGACAGACCTCAGTGTAGTTGACACTATACTAGGTATGCAAGTGAACTTTGGGAAACATGACATTTCCCTAAGTCAAAGCCACTACATCCAGTCCTTATTGGACACGTGGGGATATAGTAAATGTAAAGCGGCTGAGACACCATACGATTATTCTAACCGCTTAAAGCCCAATGATGGAGATGCGGTTCGACAGTTAGATTATTCTAAACTGTTTGGTAGCCTCATATACGCTATGGTCTGTACGAGACCTGACATAGCCTTTACGGTCGGCATGTTAAGTCGGTTCACTAACAATTCTGGCCAAGACCATTGGAATGCCCTTGATAGGCTGATGAGATACTTAAAGCACACCCGACAGTATGCTTTATGTTATAGTGGTCATCCTCCAGTTCTGGAAGGATATTCTGATGCATCATGGTGCTCAGAAGTAAACGACAGCAAGTCCACTAGTGGATTCCTCTTCACACTAGGAGGAGCAGCTGTAGCCTGGAAGTCCAAGAGACAATCATGCATTGCAGTCTCATCCATGGAATCCGAACTCTATGCTCTTGCTTCAGCTGGTGAAGAGGTAGAGTGGATAACAGATTTGGTGATGTACATTCCACTGTTGAGCCTGAAACTGAGTTCTGTTGCAGTTTACTACGACAATCATGCTACTAAAATGATTGCTACGAACACGTTGTTCAATAGCAAAAGAAGGCAACTACGGATGAAACAAGCCTGGTTGACCTCCCTTACGAGTCAAGGGATTGTGAACCTCGTTGATGTGAGGTCAAAAGATAATGTTTCGGACGCCCTCACAAAAGGATTAAATAGAGCTCTGACAATCAAAACATCGGGGGAAATGAGATTAAAGTTCATAGAAATATGAAACTTTCCTTCAATGTTTATGTTTTGATACGTACGAGCCTATAGCTGTCAACATTCAAGCATCTAAATAGTAACAGACTGAAAACCCCAAATAATTTCTTGATGAAAACCCAAGATGATTGGATGCTGGTTATTCCACACTTGATAACCTAACGTCCTCCAATTGTAAGTTGATTTAAGAGTTATTCAACTGGGAATTGAAAGTCATTGTAAATATTAATCTAAACATTATTGGTCACAACAAATTATTCCACATTTGATAATGTTGCACGTGATGTGTGCCCACATATGTTGGTGAGACACATAGTGATCCGTAATGAGTAAGGTAACATGACTAGTCCTAGTTAGACTGGATGAGATGCTGACAGAGTTACTTCACCGTTGCTAGAAGTGCTAAGCTCATTTAGTAACAGCTAGTTTACTTTAAATATTACTGCATATGTTTATGAATTCATAAAGTCTGACTCATGAAATTCCTTGCAGGGTACGATGGAGATTATGGAGGAGCTGTAGACCTGGACATGAATGATGATGATCTACTAGATGAGTAGAATTATCAAACGTTTAATTCATGTCTTTGTTTTATTTTGTAATAATTATTCAGACTAAGTTTTTGGGATAACATCTGTGTGATGGCTTGCCGTTTAGGCAAAACATTTATTTTGATTAATTAGTATGATATGTCATGAATATTTTGTTTAGTTTGAATTATTAATTTGTCTACACTCCAGCACCCCGAAACGTCACCGTAATTTGTCACGAATATAGGAGGACATTGTAAGTGTATAATCGGACGAATAACGTGCTCGGGGGCTTTGCGCGAATAAACCATAGGTTGAACTCTATATAATCCTAGCCGGGGGCAACGGGGAGTGAGTTCCACTTTGACTCTCCTCCGTATCTTTCGAGCGCCTCTCATATTTTTAGTTCAAAGAAAGATCTTTTTATAGTCATATGAGTACTTAACATAAGCGTAAAAATACATAGATCAAAAATTCGTGACTTATTTTGCTTCACCAACACGCTCAAAAATCAGTACTCCAGACACCACCACAGCACCTTTATCAAAATACGGTCACAACGGGACGGAGATTTCCAGTGCACTGTCCCTCTTCTCTCTCTAACAAAATTTCTGCACGGTGTAGACGCAGTCGTCGGCCTGGAGAAACCGGCCTGGAACGGTGGAGGAACCAACACGATTACACTGCGCGACTTTGAATTTTCATGGCCGTACTATAATAAAACTGACCGCTTTAAATGCAGGAGCCAGCACGTGCTTCCCGTTATTATCACCGATTTTAAAATTGTCTCCTCACTGATGTCGTCGTCCATAATTGCCAAGTGCCAATTCGCTTTTGCTGCAAAGCTTCGTCCTCCAGAACCCTTCACAATGGCTTCCCTCCTCCCAAACCCTGCTTCATTTCCCACTCTCATTTGCCCCTTTCTGTGCGCGGCAACTTTCCTCTTTTGCGCCGTAGCTGGAGATGGGAGGGTTCCGGCGATCTACGTCTTCGGCGACTCCACCGCCGATGTCGGTAACAACAATTACCTGCCCGGGAACACCGCCAAGGCCAATTTCCCCCATAACGGCGTCGATTTCCCGGCGAAGCGGCCCACCGGGCGGTTCAGCAATGGGTACAATGGGATCGATTTCTTGGGTGAGTTGAGCCGGATTTCATGCCCTAGTTAGAGTAGAGCTGGTTAGTATAGTCTTCCACAGTCTGGAATTTTTTTCAAAAATAATTAATTAAATCATAGTCTGAAATTGAGCTGAAAATTTGGAACAAATTTCTGCTACTGCTGTTTAACTGAAGGATTTAGATTGTGAATTCGTGTTTGTTTGCATGTTTCTGCTACTGCTGTTTATCTTATGGATATAGAATCGAATCTAATTAAGGTGATTATTAACTGCAACCCGTATTGGCTAGTCGCACCCCAAAATCTCCTAATTTTTTGTATATTTTTGAAATACGCATTGTACGTGTAATTTTAGGAAAAATGCTCAACACGAAAGTTGTAGATCTCGACGAGATCTACAACTTTCGTGTTGATCACTTTTCCTAAAAATGCATGTAAATGCGTATTTTGGAAATATGCACAAGTTTTGCGCTTTTCGGAAATACGCTTTGTACATGCAATTTCAGAAAAAATGTTCAACATGAAAGTTGTAGATCTCGTCGAGATCTACAACTTTCACGGTGAACACTTTTCCTGAAATTGCATGTACAAGACGTATTTCGAAAAAACACGATAAGCTATAAGATTTTGGGGTACAAATAGCCAATAACAAGTTGCAGTTAACAATCGCTTTAAATTGTTGTATGTTTCATTTGAATAAATTTGTTTGACAAGTCCACAAATTATGACTATAAGTTTGTTTGACAAGTCCACAAATTATGAATAGGTCAATCTCTCTCATGCAACTTACATTAATTCCAACTTTAATATACTTCTTTTTATACAAATAGAAAAAAGCACAACGGCTGCGACTAACCAATAATGAGTTGCGGTTAACCGTCTTAATTAATGAGCACCTTGGCATATATTGTTTTTGAATATGCTGTGTGGAGTATCTTAACTGATTCGTATTTTAGAAATGGTCAAGATAGCCTCCCACTCTTCTTCACGACAGGAAATGAAGGTGTTTTCTCCTTTTACACTATATTTTGTTCCGCGATGATGGGTGCATTCAGTGGGATTAGTGCTGTTTCCTCTTTGTTGCGGGTGCAAATAAAGCAAACGCCGTCGGCGGCCGTTTGTTTACCCGCCGTCCGGTGGCGTTTGCTCCAACCGCCCCCCGTCCCGTTCTGAACGGCGGCGGAGTTTGCTGGGTTAGCTGCCGACGCCCTGCTAAACAGAGCTTTTAGTTGTATCTCAAGGAGATTCAGCAGGTCCCAAGTTTCTTCACTCTCTCCATATTTTCTATTTATACTTTTAGTGCTAGGGTGGAAGCAAGGAGTGTTCCAAGGAGCTACCTTGGGAGTAGCAGCAAGGGGCTGAACTATATATTCAAATTTCGAGAGAGAAAATACAGTTTTTTTTGGCTCATACAAACTAATAAACTTTAAGAGTTTGTTTTATTCTCAACCAGTCAACAAATTTCAAATTTGAAAGCGTTGTTGGACTCGTATCAAAAAAATACATGAAATAGACTTATCAATCAAATGTTATTATGGAGATTAGATAGAAGTACCAAAATTAGCTGAGCTTTTTCTAAAAAAAATGGACTGATCAATAATAATTTTAGGTCTCATTTTCAAAAATACTGACCAGTTTTATAAAAATTTGATCATACAAGGGCACCTAACTAGTGAAAGTTTGGACATTTACATATGCATGCATATCTAGATACGCGTATACACTATATTTTTCAGCGCCCTGCCTGATTTTTTTTTTATTTTGTCACTTTCTGAATTTTTGATGTTAAAAATATTATTGTCATTTCTTTTTTTTTAATAAGTGTGCACCTGGTTCTCTTAAACAGTTGACTCACTCTACTGACTTAAGAGAACGTTAATTAAATCAAGATTTTTTTTACTTGATGTTTTGATGTCTGTGCTGAGTCAAAGTCATGGTTCCACCACTAGTAATAACAACGTTGAACTCACAGTAAAGTTTTATGGAGATCCTCTCCATTTGGGATCTCTCCATTTGTCCATTTAATGGTCCAGATTAATCTTTATTTTATATATCCGAGGGTGTGAAATATTTTGGCTATATGAAAAAAAATATGATTACTTAAACCGTCGGATGAGACAAGAATAAATCTCCACCATGAAATGGATACAATTCAGTGAAGTCATGTTCGGTGCACAGGATTGTTGATGGAGATGAGGAGCATAGATCTGAGTTCATACATCAGCCACTCAAGTGTCTATTGGTGCCAAAATCTCGATAATCATGAAATGAATACCATCAAATTGATACTGTAGAAACGCACCATAAATGAGAGAAATAAAATAATGTCATTAATTTATCTAAAAATGTTTCATACATGTATTTCTATATTTATACACTTATATATGAATAGAGATAGGAGTAGCCCCTATCTAAGATGTGAGACTAAATCCAAAATATGAAGTAGGATCTAAATGGGTCTTATATTGGGCATTTCTACATATTTCCTTCAACACTCCCCCACTCCCCCGCAAGCTGGAGCATACAGATCGTAAGCACCTATATTGGACAAAAACTGGTAGCATAGCGAGCAAGGTAAGACCTTGGTGAGAATATCAACTTGTCTAGTAGCAGGAACATGTTTTAATTCTAGCTTCTTCAATTGAACCTTATCCCAAATAAAATGACAATCAACTTCAATATGTTTTGTCCGTTCATGAAAAACATGATTCTTGACAATGTGTATAACAGCTTGACTGTCGCAAAATAGGGTGATCGGTGAGGAAAGTTTGACTCCTAATTCCCTCAGGAAACCTTCAAACCATGTGAGCTCAGTCACAACAGTTGTCATTGAACGATAATCGGCTTTAACAGATGAACGAGCAACCACATACTGATTCTTGCTGCGTTAGGTAATGAGATGTCCTCCAAAGTAAGTACAATATCCACTTGTGGAACGACAATCATCCAATGAACCAGCATAATCAGCGTCAGAATATGCAATAAGAGATAGAGGAGACGAAGAGGGCTTGTATACAAGTCCTTGTCCAGGAGCAGTCTTCAAATATCGAAGGATACACTCAACTGTTTGGAGATGAGATATTCGTGGTTCATGCATGAATCGATTACCAACTCCAACATCAAATGATATATCAGGTTTCGTAACAGTGAAATATATTATCTTCCCCATAAGACGACGATAATACTTTGAGTTTGGAAGAAGAAGATCAGAGTCAGAGGCATGAGCGCAAAACTTATGACTGATATCCATGGGAGTGTCCGCAGGCTTGCATCCAGAGTAGCCAATATCATGAAACAAGTCAAGAAAGTACTTTCGTTGAGAGAAAACAAGTTCACCAGGACGCCGAACAACCTCGATCCTAAGAAAGTATTAGAGAATTCTCAAGTCCTTAGTTTGAAACACAGAAACCAGATGTCGTTTGATCATGTGTATTCCTGTGAGATCATCTACCATAATCAAACTATCATCAACATACACCAAGAAAATCACTGTTTCTATTGGACGATGACGAGTGAATAAAGAGAAGTCGGCAGAACTCTTAGTAAACCCAACAACATGAACAGTTTGACTGAACTTGTCACACCATGCCCGGGGAGATTGTTTCAGTCCATAAATGAATTTCTTCAGAAAACACACAAGAGACTCTGCCATGGTCCTTCAAACCTGGGAGGTTGTTGTATATAGACAATCTCCTGCAAATCATCATTGAGAAAGACATTTTTGACATCCAATTGATGCAACGTTCAGTGACAATGAATAACGAGGGAGATCAAAACACAAAAATATTGAATTTGATGACTGAAGGGAAAGTCTCATCATAATCTAGACCTTGTTGTTGAGTAAAATCACGAGCCGTAAGACGAGCCTTCAGACGTTGAACTGTTTCATCCGGACCATGCTTGATGGCAAACACCCGCTTCCAATCCTCATAGGTCTATCCAGGAGGAAGAGGGATAAGATCCCAAGTTTGGTTTGCCTAAAGGGCAGACATTTCCTAATTCATGGCCGCCCGCATAGAAGTAGGGGTGGAAATAGAGGATAAAGAAATAGCAAGTTTCCCGAGTTCCAGAGATAGGCGGTGTAAGGAAACAGTTCGCCATCGGGTGAGCAGTCGAGATGGTTGCCGGATCGGCAGGCCGCAAAATAACATCAGTAGAGGGCATCTCCTGTAGAGGATCAGACGAGGGAGGACGACGAACATACACATGAATCAGAGGTGGTTTTGGTGGGATTGGCTTGGGAAGGATAGGTGGTGTTGGTGAGAGTGGGGTGGGAAGGAGAGGTGGAAGGTTAGACATAACAGGGACAACAAGCCGCGGAAGTAGAGGCGAAATTGGAGAATCAGTTGGTGAAGAATGATAAGGCTGGTTTTCGAGAAAGATGACATCAGTATAAGTAATAATCTTGCGATCCTTGGGAGATAAGCAGACATAGCCCTTCTGAGTATGTGAGTAACCAATTAATATATATTGTGGCACATGGAGCAAGCTTGTCAGTGGACGGGCCAATATTATGAACATAGCAGACGCAGTCGAAGACACGAGGAGTGACTGAAAATGGTGGTGTGTCGGGAAAAAGAAGGCTGAAGGGAGGCACAAAGTTGAGAATGAAGGAAGTCACGCACTTAATAAGATAACAGACCATGGAAACCGCGAAATTCCAATAAAATTGGGGAATATACATCTGAAACGTAAGGGAACGGGGGACCTCAAGACGGTGACGATTCTTGCGTTCGGCAACACCATTTTATTGGGGAGGGGGGGTTATAAACACACGAGGTTTGATGGATGATCCCAAACTCAGCACACAAGTTAGTGAACGCATGATCTGTGTATTTACGGGCATTGTCGATTCAGATAGTTTTAATGGTTATGGAGAATTGGTTGTGAGTTTTAATAATAAAGACACGAAGTACTCGAGGTATTACAGAGCGACCATGAATGAAATATAACCACGTTATTCGTGAGTAATTATCTATAAATGTTACAAATTAAGGATATCTAGAAACACTGGCTGTTTTGTAGGGTCCCTAAATATTGGAATGAACTAAAGCAAATGGAACGTCGCTTTGAGTACACTGTGGTAAAGAAGTAGAGCGATGTTGTTTGTCGTAAATACAAGACTAGCAGGTGACGTCTTGGAGGGACAAATCTGGGAGGGCTTTTCGGAGGATGTGGAGAGGAGCATTCACAAGACGCCGATGTCACTCGACAGAGCCAACAAAGGAGAGAGTTGTAGAGGAGAGAGTTGTTGGGTTAGAGGAGTTCAAAATGTAGAGCCCGCTCGACAATTGCCCTTTACCGAGTACATTATGTGTCTTGCGATCCTGCACAACACAAAAGGTGAAAGAGAATATTACATAGCAATCGAGGTCTTGAGTGAGACAGTTAATTGAGAGGAGATTAAAAGGAGAGCCCAAAACATGAAAAACCGAACGAAGAGTGATGAAGGGAGTTAGGTTGACGTCAACTGGTCTAGATACTGAAGTGGTGTCCCCATTCGCAACAGTGATGAACTTGGGATGCACAGAGTTCAAGTAGTGTGAAGGTTTTGTTGGGGTAATGTGGTTTGTTGCCCCGAAATCCAAAATCCAGGATGAACTATGAGCGAAACAGGAGATACCGCCATCAGAAATAGACAACCGATCATGGGGAACGACTGATTATACTTTGAAGTTGCTGGATTTAGGTGCGCAAGGTAGCAATGTCAGGGTGAATGTTGTTTGGAGCATAGTATGTAGCCATTGGAGAAAAGCCAACCACAGCAGAATCTAGAAGAGAAGGAAAAAAAGGAGTTGCGGTAAGGAGAAGAAGCTACAAGCTGTAGACATACACCAAAAACACTGCCAAAGATAGGAGAGGAGCTATGCTAGCACGCGAGGTTGTGGAAAGAGAGTGAAGAGAGAAACAACAAAGACAAGAGGAGCTGTGGCGTTGTTAGAACTACTAGACGGATAGAATAGGCGGTTTGGCGAAAAACACCGACAACCTTGCGATCAAAGACTAGCGGCAAGAAGAGCAGCAACAACAATGGCAACACGATACGCGACTTGAACAATAGTTGTGACAAGGCAAGCAGCAGGCGCGACCCGGGAAGAAAGAATGGCCATGTGAATCAACGCCGACGAGCAGAACCCTGTCGAGCAGAAGGGCGTCCAGTGGGACAAAAAACCTGCATCCAAGTAAGAAGAACCAACGGGCTTGCTGCAGCGGCAAGCAAGAGAAAACCTCGTGGACAAGCGGGAAGCAGTTCTGCGACCAGATAACTGGAGGTGCGAGAGCAGAAATGCCAAGTTGCGCGGACATGAGGCTTGACTGCGAGGAAGCACTATCGATCATCCCTCGACAAGTAGAAGCTGCGTCATGAGTATTGCGGCAAGAAGCGCCTATAACTTGCGGCAAGAACTGCGGCGAGGAATCAATGGGATTTGCAGCAGGCCAACGACAAGACGCGCGGACTGACGGTATGAACTGCGACCAGAGCAGCAAGGACAACCGACAGAACGCAAGGGAGTTGTCAGCTGAGATCAGAAGCAGCGAGTACTGGAAGCAGTGTGTCCTGGAAGCGGGTAGCAGAGGAAGCCGCGGTCAGGGAAGCTGGTCGCGCTAGCTGATCGAGCGAGCACGACGGCAAAGAAGGGAGGCCACAGAGAATGGTAGACGGCGGGGCCCAACGATCGGCAAAAAAATGTAACTATAAAAGCACAGGGGTGGGGGGGGGGAAGAAACAAGGAAAAAGAGAAGGGAAAGGGGGAGGGGGGGAGGCTGCTGTCAGAAATAGAACTAGCCACAGGAGACGGGCTAACCGCCGACTAAACACAGGTCTGTGGTTAGAGGTTGCTTAACCGCGCAAAAAACTATGAGAAGGAGCACAGAGCACAAATTTTTTGGATCGGGAGCTCTGATACCATATAAAAACGCAACATATAAATGAGAGAAATAAAATAATTTCATTAATTTCTCTAAAAATGTTCCAGACATTTATTTCTACATTTATACACTTATATAGGAATAGAAAGGGGTGAAGTAGTCTCAATCTAAAATGTGAGATTAAATCTTAAATATGAAGATCTAAATGGGCCTTATATTGAGCCTTTACACATGTTTCTTTCAACAAATACAAATGGAGAGGATGTTGATCCCAGACAAAGGGAGTCTAAATGCCTCAACAAACAGTGAAATAGAGTCTCAGTAACTCGTCAAAGAATGATTAACCAAAGTATATTGAGCTGTATTGGTGCGAAAATCACGATCAAATCAATACTGAAAAAGATCACCAGGCAGATTTCATCATAAGAAGGCTTTTATAGAGAGATCAACAAACTTGATGTCTATCTTTCCACACAATTATGGTGTGGAGCTTGATGTTGTAGGCTCCGTCTAGCATGGCGGCGGCGGTGGTGAACGTGGTGGTTATGAACCGTCGTTCGCGAACGTCTGACCTCACCTACGGAATTTCATCCACTTTGTTCAAAACTAGTATTCTTTTTTTGGTGGTGGTCATAACCAATGTCATGCCAAACATACATTCTATAATGATGACATTTTGTCCAGACTCGCCGGAGAAAAAATGCAGCTCCAAACGGAGCCGTAGTGATGCAACACGAATCTACAGGTGGCGGAATATCGATACCCTAACTCAAAGCGCAATGCAAACGACTGCACGACACATGCGAATGCAGTTATGATCAACTCAAAGTGACATGACAGTACAAGCAATCCAATAAAATTGTTGAAATTGGCAATAATTAATTAATTAAAATAAATTACAGTTTGTGCACATTCGATCACATGATAATTGAAATTGGAAACACAGATTTTCCACCACAAACAATGGAGTTGCCAATAAATTTAAGTGCGCACCGAATAAATCCCACAAATCAAACAATGAATATTAATAACAAAACACATAAGAGAATCTTAAATCCCACAATAATAGGGTAGAACCATAGAATTCAACAAAGAGAAATAAATCATCCATATCTCAATTTGTTCCTGTGTGTGTGGTGACAGAAATAGGGATGGGAAGATGAAGGCGGTTCCTGCTTTGACACGACGGTGGCGCCACAAATTTGTTGTGGGGAGGGTTGGAGGAGGCAGATCCAGAGGTTTTTGGTGGAGGGGAGGCTGGTGGTGGCTGGATTTGGGTGCGATGGGTTGCGGGGAGGCTCCAGGTGGCAGGATCTAGAATGGAAGGGTTGCGAGGAGGCTGGTCTGGTGGATGGGGGGCAGTTGGTGGCGGGTCGGGGTGGGAAGGATTGTGGGGAGGCCTCGGGTGTCAGGATCTGGACGGGGAAGAGTTGCGAGGAGGCTGGTTTGGTTGGGAGGGTTGGGAACGGGCGGCTAGATGAGTCCAGGGAGTCGATAGGTTGTATCAAAGCTTATCGAGGTTGGGGAACAGGAAGACTGGCGGAGAGCTTAGCAAAAAAGGGGCGGTGTGAGGCCGGGAGGGGAAGAGAGGAGGGGTAGGGGAATGGGGAAGGTCGAACCTGATGGCGGAAGGCACAAACGACAGCAGCAAAAACTCGAATTCCATCGGGAAGACCAGCCGGTTGCAAGAACAACTTCTGATCCCTAATTCCAACCACACATGTAAATATATATAGGGGGAGAGGGGGAAATAAAATTAGGGCACCTCGATCGGACTTCTTATAATGTTCGGCTCGATCGGGGCTAAATACAATTTGAAATAAATAAAAATAATATTTCAAATTGACTTGGAACGACCATCCGTGCGTATCCGCGGACTCGGATTGCCCAAATTGGTCGCCGATCACAGCCTCCTGCGAGAATAGACGGCGTGTGTCGTCGATCGCCATCGCCTAGTCTTTAGACTAGGCTTTATAACTTAATATAACTTTAAGAATGTATTAGACCAGACCTTCTCATATGCAACTTTGCTATACATTAGATTCTGCATTCACATAAACATCTTGTTTCTTAGCGCATTGCAGTTATATATTTTCCCGTGTTTACTCGAATTATCCATCAAAGTTCAATCTTTGTAAATAGGCAGTTTTATAAAAGCACATATTTACATTTCTGTACCTTTTTGAATCAAAATTGGCCGGTGGCCAGAGAACTGTAATGTCTAAATGATACTTTCAGGCATGCATTTGGGCTTTAGAAGGAGCCCTCCGCCTTTTCTCGCCATCGCAAGTAAGATTCATCGCCGGATTGCAAGAGGAATCGGAGGCGTTAACTTTGCTTCAGGTGGATCAGGCATTCTCGACTCCACGGTTAGCGCATAACTTCCTTTTATTTTTTTCAGTTTGTTTGATTATTCTTTCTATGACTTCAAACGCTAGCTAGTGTTCAATGGCTTCCATCATTTGATCTGCCAGGGAAGCACGATTTCTCTTGCCAACCAAATACACAATTTTGTGACAGTTAGATCGAATATGACAGCCCATTTGTCTGAAACTCAAACAAATCAGTTCCTCAGCAAATCATTATTCATCATCAGCACTGGCGGAAATGATATATTTGCCTACTTCTCGAGAAATAAGGCCCCAAATGTCACAGAGAAGGAACAGTTTATAGCCACACTTGGCTCAAACTATCAGTACCACATTAAGGTGAGCTGTCCCTTCTTCCTTCATCTTTTGAAAGCAATGATCTGTGTTTGTTAAGAATATAGTTTCACGTGTGAAAACTCACCTCACTTAGATTATGGGCTTCTGCACCATTGCACCTACAACAAATTGGTTTTACTTTGGATGCTTAGATTTACCACGGTGTAGAGCAAACTAGGCTCAATGTCCCCTCTGTTACGGCCCTTGGCCCAGACCAGGCTAGGGGGTTGGGCTCACAGACAGGTTGGTTCCTTTTGGGCAATTCCCACGATTCCCAGCCTGAGTGCCGCAACAGGGTCGTGATCCATACACCCCAACCTTGGTGGAAGGTTGTTGGGGTGAGGATTTGAACCCACGACCCCCTTGATGAGAGAACTTCCATGATCTCTCATCATGGGGGTCGTGGATTCAAATCCTCCCCCCAACAACCTGCCGTCAAGGTTAAATAGATGCGGAGACGGGTTGGGATGTTTATTACCACAAAAAATGTAAACTTTCGCAAGATTATTGAAAAACAAAATCTAAACAACAGCAATAGAGTAATCCTCTCCTCACGATCGCCGGCGAGGAGGCTCCTGTCCATATCAGATGCCAAAAGATTCTGCAAATTAGGGTTGGAGGATGTCCCTCGGCATCACCGCCTTCCCGCTGCATTCCTCGCCAGCTCTTTGTTCATCCCCGAGACTCCCATGGACCAAATAGACAAAATTATCAACCTCAGCTGGTGATGTTCCTCGCCCTCCCAATGTTCTAGTAACTCGTCGGCATCAACATGGTGGGATTCTTTACACCTGTGATGTTCCATTGGGATGAAGGAGAGCACCTCCCTGCCACTCCACTGCTAGACATGTTCGGGCGGGGCTGGTCTTCCTCTTCATCGGGAGGCTCAAGCTGTTGCTTTCTCTGGTGGCGGTCGGAGTCTCCATGGCGGCGCAGCTGGGAGAACACGGCTCCATGAGCGCGGCGAGTACCCACGCTTATTGCTGTCGCTTTTCTACCTTTTTCGTTTAAGGGTTTGCATGATCATGGGGGTCATTGCCGACGCCGGTGACGAGTGAGATATTCCCTCTCAAAATCAGTTGATGCGGGAAACTGAAAATCAACAACCACGCAGGTGACCAAAATGGTTTTCCGGCACAGGTGTTAGCAAATTTAATGGTAGAGACTATAATAAAAAAGTTCGCAATCCTTAAGGATTGAAATCATAAATGTACAAGATTTTGGGGACTGAAATCAATATTTTGCCAATAATATTTGATTTATTTATAAAAATAATTAAGATGCTCTATTATTTGGATCATGCTATGTTTAATTTAATCCACACAATGATAGAAAATAAATGACTTTCTTATGATATTTCCCTCTTCTGCCTGGATATGTATGTTTATTGAACAGAAATTTATGAAGGAACTGATTAGTTTGATCAAATGTGCAGAAATTATACAATGTGGGAGCAAGGAAATTTGGGATCATTGATGTCCCACCAATTGGATGCTGTCCATTCACAAGAAGTTCAAACCCTACAGGTGGCTGTGTGGATGTGCTCAATGAATTACCTTCCCAATTCAACAAAGCTGCAATGTTTCTCATGCATGATCTTAGCTTGACTTTGAAAGGGATGAAGTATTCCATTGGAAGCTCATATCAGGTGGTGTCCAACATTATTCGTGATCCGTCCGCCCTCGGTGAGCACAAAGCTTAATTTTAACGAGTTACTTAGCCGCTCTTGTTCATTTATGTACTGAGAATGTAGCCCCTTCGTCACAAAGCTCGTGTAGCGAGGCATGTTTAATATAGGTATTGGAAAAGCCCATGTAAAAGGCCCATTTAATGGCCCACTTTGTTTATTTTCTTTCTCCTCCTTCTTTAGTCCCACATCATGTATAAGAATTATTCTTCTCTCCTCTCTCCTATATATTTGTATTCTCTCCTTGTATTTACATACTTGATACATACATAAAAGCTTTGGGCACTCTCTACATGGTATCAGAGCCAGGTTCGCTCTAGCTGCGACCTGCCTTTCTTTGTCCGCCGGTCTCCTGCGGACTACCCCTCTGCATCCGCTCTTCTGCGGACTGCCTTTCTTGTCCGCCTTCCCTGCGGACTGCCCCTCTACATCTGTCCGCTCGGCTCTCCTGCGGGCTGCCTTCCTGTCCGCTCCGGTCTCCTGCGGACTGCCCCTCTGCCTCCGCCTCTCTTCTCTCTCTCCGTGGTTCCACCCCCCTCAGGCTTCTTATAGCCATCTTCTGCTCTGACTCGTGGGGCCCACCTCTTCTATCCGCTCCGGACGATCCTTCCTGTCCGCTGCACGCTCTGTTTGTGTCCGCTCGAGCCTCTTTGCTCGCGGACTGCTCCTCTCTAGCCCGCTCTGCTTCTGTCCGCTCGAGCCTCTTTGCTCGCGGACTCCCTATCCGCAGTCTCTTGCGGACTGCTCCTGTCCGCTGCGGGCTCTCCTCGTGTCCGTTGCGCGCTCCTCTTCTCTCTTGCTGCGTGACTTCTTCCACGCGGTCTCTTCTTCAGTCCGCCACGGGTTTTTCAGCGGCCTGCCCCAGTCCGCTGCGATCTTCTCCCAACTCCTGCGACCTCTGCCGCGGACTGCCCCCAGTTCGCCGCGACCTCAGCAAGCTCTGCTCCAAACCGCTGCGACCTCTGTCGCGGACTGCTCCAGGTCGCCGCGACCTCATCCAGTTCGCCGCGACCTCCATTCGCGGATTGCTCCCGTTCGCCGCGACCTCACCCAGTTCGCCGCGACCTCTCCAGCTCGCCGCGACCTCCTTTCACCCGCTGCTTGCCGCGCGGTTTGTTCTCTCCGTGCCCTGCGGTCTGCTCATCCTCAGTCGCCATGTCCTCCAGCGACTCCACTACCGCTCAACCCCCGGCCGATCCCGTGGCTCCTCTTGAACTCCGCGATGAGCTTCGGATTACTACTATTTCCCTCTCTGGTAAGTCCAACTTCATCCCCTGGGTCCACTCCGTCCGCCGGGTCTTACAGGCCAAGGGTCTTGCACGTCACCTTACCCAGGGCTCACCGACTCCTCCTACTGATGATTGGCTCCGAAATGACGGTCGCGTCTAGACCTGGATCCTGAACTCGGTGGAGGGTGAGCTGTACCAGATGATCATGTATCATGAGACCGTCAAAGCTATGTGGGATGAACTTCATTCATTGTACTCCGGGAAGGACAGCCTTCAGCACCTTTTTGACATCATCACTGATCTTCAAGCTTTGGATGTTGGCAAAGCTCTGGACATGACCTCCTTCGTGGCCCGTGCTAAAACTCTCACGGAGGCCTGGATTCAGCACCAGCCCGCGACTACTGATCTCGCTGCTCAACGCGCCCAGAAGGAGGCTGTTTGTATTGCTATGATTATGGCTCGCGTCCCGCCACACCTTCACAGTATCCGGGCCCAGGTTCTGGCTTCACCCACTACCCCTTCCTTCTCCGATGTCTGCTCGATGTTACTTCGCGTACCACCTCCACCGGAGGCTCCTGCACCACCCTCGCCGGCCCTTCTTCAGCAGGCCCTTCCTCCTTTACTTCCCCCACCCTCTTTTCCTCGGGGTGGACGTACGAGCTCCCGTGGGCGGGGCCGTGGTGGCCGCGGACGGCCTAAGTGCACCTACTGCGGCCGGGATGGCCATACTGAAGCAGTCTGTCACAAGAAACATGGCTACCCTCCTCGCCCGCCTACTGCCGCTGTTACCGATAGCTCTCCTCCGACTGGTACGGATCTTGAGGCTCTTCGCCTTCAGCTGCAACAACTCCAGGGGCTCCTCAACCCTCCATCTGCTTCCATTGCCTCCACCTCCCATGCAAGTATTGTCTCCACCTCCACTACAGGTACTGCCTGTCTTTCCTCCGGATCTCGCTGGATCCTGGACTCGGGAGCCACCCACCACATCACTTCCATGCGGCCGCCCCAGTTCTCTGCTGCTGCTCATCCCCCGTCTATTACTGTGGCCAATGGTGCGCTTGTTCCGGTCTCCGGATGTGCTGATCTCCTCCTCCCTCCCTCTCTCTCTTCGTTCCGTTCTTTATGTGCCGGCCTCACCATTTAATTTACTCTCTGTTGGTCGTATTACTACTGATATGAATTGCTATATCACCTTCACCTCTTCTGGTTTTTTGATACAGGATCGGCAGACGCGGATTACCATTGGTAGGGGTCGACTGCAGAACGGGCTCTACCTTCTCGATGTCTCTCCCACATCCCTTTCCTCTGTTTCCTCTACTGATTGGCATTGTCGGCTTGGGCATGCCCCTCTATCTATCCTCCAGAAGGCGCTTCCAGATATTTCTCTTCCTGTTTTTAAATGTGATTCTTGTATTCTTGACAAAAAGCCTCGCTCTTCTTATCCCGCACATTGTACTCGGAGCTCTGCTCCGTTTGATTTAATACATTCTGATATTTGGGGACCGTATAAAGTTTCTAGCATCTCTGGTTATCGTTATTTTATAACCTTTATTGATGATTACTCTCGCACTACCTGGTTGTATCTCCTACATGATCGCTCTGAGCTTCCTCGTGTCTTTCAGGCTTTTGTGTTAGAGACTCGTACGCAATTCTCTACCACCATTAAAACTTTCCGCTCTGATAATGCCCGGGAATACACTAGCCACGAGTTTGCCACTCTCTGCGCCAACTTCGGTATTGTTCACCAGACCTCTTGTCCCTACACCCCTCAACAAAACGGGGTCGCCGAACGAAAGAACCGCCACTTGCTTGATGTTGCTCGCTCCCTCATGCTTCACATGCACGTTCCCAAAGTATTCTGGAACTTTGCGGTGTCCACTGCATGTTTTCTTATCAACCGTCTCCCCTCTCCGGTTCTCCAGAACGCTACCCCCTTCAGCCTTCTTTTTCCCTCCGCACCCGCCTTCCCCCTCACCCCCCGGGTTTTTGGTTGTACCTGCTTTGTCCATAACCTGGGCCCCACTCTTGACAAACTGGATCCCCGTGCGGCCAAACACCTTTTCGTCGGCTACTCCCGCACCCAAAAGGGCTATGTTTGCTACTCTCCGGTCACCCAGAAGGTCTCTGTATCGGCTGATGTTACTTTCCGGGAGGATCAACCCTTCTTCCCTCCTCCTTTGCCACCACTTCTACCACCACCTCCTACCCCACCCTCCCTCCCACGGCCGGTGATCCCCGTCCAATCACCTCCCACCATCCCTCCGCCTCCTCCCACCATTGACCCTCCTCGGCCGCCCGTTATTCGAGTCTATACTCGTCGCCCTCTTCCTCCCGTTGCTCCTCTGCAGTCGGCTTCGACCTCGGCTTCTCCGTGCTCTGCTGCTCCGGTGTCGGCCTCTACCGCTCATCCAATGGCGGACTATGTTTCTCTCCATCGCCTCTCTCCACCTCTTCAGACCTTGGCTACTTCGCTATCCTCAGTCTCTATTCCTACTTCTGTCCAGGACGCTCTTCAACATCCTGGGTGGCGTGCTGTCATGGAAGAAGAGATGGCTGCTCTTTGGGCCAACCAGACTTGGACCTTGGTGCCCCTTCCTCCCGGCCAGAAACCTGTTGGGTGCAAATGGGTCTTCGTCATTAAACATGCTCCTGATGGGACCATTGATCGCCTCAAAGCTCGCTTGGTTGCTCGTGGCTTCACCCAGCAACAGGGGCTGGATTATGACGAGACTTTCTCTCCGGTCGCTAAGCTCAACACGGTCCGGATTCTCATTTCTGTTGCTGTCCATCGCCAATGGCCCTTATTTCAACTCGACGTCAAGAACGCTTTCCTGAATGGCGACCTTCAGGGAACGGTTTACATGCAACAACCTCCCGGGTTTGAGACCACGGGGGAGTCACGGGTTTGTCACCTTCTCAAATCGCTATATGGTCTCAAACAATCCCCTCGGGCATGGTTCGACAAGTTCAGCAAAGCTCTCCAGGAAATTGGCTTCACTCGAAGCTCGGCTGACTTCTCATTGTTCACTCGCCACCGGGCCACTGGTACGGTTCTCCTGTTGGTATATGTCGACGACATCATTATTACTGGAAATGACTTGGACAGCATACAGGCCGTTAAGCTACATCTGAGCTCCGTCTTCCAAACTAAAGATCTGAGACATCTTCGGTACTTCCTCGGTCTGGAAGTAGCCAGACGGTCAGATGGTCTGGTTCTCTCTCAGCGAAAATATTGTCTGGATCTTCTTCATGATGCAGGCTACTCTGGCTGCAAACCTATTAACACTCCCATGGATGCAAATCACAAAATATGTGCTCAGGGCTCGGATTCTGATTCTCTTCTACCAAATCCAGAATATTACTGTCGTCTAGTTGGGAAACTTATCTACCTAATAGTTACAAGACCTGATATATCTTTCGCTGTGGGACTCGTGAGTCGCTATATGCACTCTCCTCGAAGCTCTCATCTCCAGGCTGTGGAACGCATTCTCAGATATCTTAAGACAGCTCCTGGCCAAGGACTTGTTTACAAAACCTCATCTTCCATTCCTACACTAGTGGCATACTCTGATGCCGACTACGCTGGCTCCCTCGACGATCGACGATCTACTAGCGGGTTTTGCACCTATTTTGGAGGACATCTGATTACTTGGCGAAGCAAGAAACAAGCAGTGGTTGCTCGATCCTCAGCAGAAGCAGAATATCGGGCAATGGCTGTTGTGGTCTCTGAACTCACATGGATTGAGAGTCTCCTTACCGACCTTGGAGTTAAACTACCTTCACTAGCTCTCCTCCTATGTGACAGTCAAACTGCCATACATATTGCTAAGAACCCGGTCTTTCATGAAAGAACGAAGCATATTGAGGTAGATTGTCATTTCATCCGAGAGAAAGTCCACATGAAGAAGATCGAGCTCAAGCATGTTCCGGGTACTGAACAGGTTGCTGACATCCTCACCAAAGCTCTACCTAGTACCCTCTTCTACCAGTGCCTATCCAAGCTTGGCGCATACGACTTGTACGCTCCAACTTGCGGGGGAGTATTGGAAAAGCCCATGTAAAAGACCCATTTAATGGCCCACTTTGTTTATTTTCTTTCTCCTCCTTCTTTAGTCCCACATCATGTATATGAATTATTCGTCTCTCCTCTCTCCTATATATTTGTATTCTCTCCTTGTATTTACATACTTGATACATACATACAAGCTTTGGACACTCTCTACAATAGGTAAAGTACCTACCCCTACATCAACAATCAATTGTTTTTGGGTTAGGTTCGATCTTAGTAGGCTTGGGTCCAACAAATGCTCCCATGTCACCCATATGGCCGTATGCAAACTGCAGAGGAAGCTCAAAACTTGTATGTATTGATTGAGTATCTAAATACAAGGAGAGAATACAAATATATAGGAGGAAGAGAGAGAGAATAAATCCTATACAAGATGTCAGACTAAAAGAGAAGAGAGCACTAATGGGCCCTAAAGATGGGCCCAATACATGAGTTATTCTAACACTCCCCCGCAAGCTGGAGCGTACAAATCGTATGCACCAAGCTTGGACAAGCATTGATAGAAGAGTGCCTTGGGAAGAGCCTTTGTGAGGACATCTGCAACTTATTCCGTCCCTGGAACATGCTTTAGATCGAGCTTCTTCATTTGAACTTTTTCTCTAATGAAGTGACAATCGACTTCAATGTGCTTCGTTCTTTCGTGGAAGATTGAGTTCTTGGCGATATGTATAGCCGCTTGGCTATCACAAAGGAGAAGAGCCGGAGACGGTAATTTTACACCCAGATCAGTGAGAATACTTTCAAGCAACGTCAGTTCCGATACAACAGATGTCATTGCCCGGTATTCTGCCTCAGCTGATGATCGAACAACGACCTCTTGTTTCTTGTTTCGCCATGTAACCAAATGGCCTCTAAAGATGTGCAAAAACCACTAGTAGATCGCCGGTCATCAAGAGAGCTAGCATAATCAGCATCAGAGTATGCTACCAAAGTTGGAGCAGACGAAGAAGTTTGGTAAACAAGTCCTTGACCAGGAGCTGTTTTTAGGTACCTGAGAATACGTTCAACAACCTGAAGATGAGATTTTCGAGGAGAGTGCATGTACCGACTGACAAGACCAACAACAAAAGAAATATCTGGTCTGGTAACCGTGAGATAGATCAATTTCCCAACGAGTCGTCGATAATATTCAGGATTCTGGAGAAGTAGATCCGAGTCAGATGCCTGAGCACACAACTTGTGGTTTACATCCATAGGGGTATCACTTGGCTTACACCCTGAAAGACCAGCATCATGAAGAAGGTCAAGACAGTACTTCTGTTGAGATAGAATAAGCCCGTCCGGTCGCCTGACAACCTCAAGACCCAAAAAATATCGTCGAGGTCTCAGGTCCTTTGTCTGGAAAATCGAGTTTAGATGCACTTTGACGACATGTATCCCTTGTGAGTCATCTCCTGTAATGATGATGTCGTCAACATATACTAACAGAAGGACCGTCCCTGTTGGTCGGTGACGAGTAAACAGCGAGAAGTCGGCCGAGCTGCGAGTAAAACCGATATCACGAATGACCTTACTGGATTTTTCAAACCAGACCCGTGGAGTTTGTTTGAGACCATACAGAGCCTTTAGAAGGCGGCAGACCGGAGACTCCCCCGTGGTCTCAAACCCGGACGGTTGTTGCATGTATACCGTCTCATGGTGATCCCCATTTATGAAGGCATTCTTGATATCCAGTTGAAATAGGGGCCACTGGCGATGAACAACGACAGAGATGAGGACGCGAACGGTATTGAGCTTGGCGACCGGAGAAAAAGTTTCCTCATAGTCGAGTCCCTGTTGCTGGGTGAAGCCTCGAGCCACAAGACGAGCCTTCAGACGGTCAATCGTCCCATCTGTAGCATGTTTGATGACAAAAACCCACTTGCACCCAACCGGTTTCTGACCCGGAGGAAGGGGTACTACGGTCCATGTCTGGTTAGCCCAGAGAGCAAACATTTCTTCCTCCATGGCTGCCCGCCAGCCGGGATGTTGAAGCGTTTCCTGCACAGAGTTAGAAACAACAATCGAAGAGAGAGAAGTAGCAAATGTGTGCAGAAGGGGAGAGAGGCGATGAAGAGAGACGTAGTCGGCCAGAGGATGGACAGTGGAAGGTGGTACCTGATCAGAAGGACGTGAAGTATCCGTGGTAGAGGTCGGCTGCAGAGGAGCAACAGAACTGGGAGGGCAACGAATGTAGACACAGATAACGGGTGGTTTGGCGGTAGCAGGGGCGGGGGCAGGGGAAACCGGCAAAGGTGGCGTAGTAGCGGGAATAACGGGGCGTGGGAGAGATGGCGAGAGAGGAGGCGGTGGTAGATCGGTGGGTAAAGGAGCAGGAAAAAACGGTTGTTCTTCCCGGAAGGTAACGTCAGCAGAAACGGAGATCTTGCGAGTAGCGGGAGAGTAACAGACATAGTCCTTCTGGGTGCGTGAATAGCCGACAAAGATGTGTTTCACCGTCCTGGGATCCAATTTATCCGAGGAGGGCCCTTGGCGGTGGACGTAGCAGGTGCTGCCGAAGACACGAGGCGGGAGAGGAAAAGCCAGAGTGGAGGGAAACAATATGCTAAACGGAGTAGCATAATTGAGGACAGAGGAAGAGAGGTGGTTGATGAGAAAGCAGGCAGTCCAAATCACAAAGTTCCAGTACGGCTTGGGAACATGCATTTGAAGCATGAGGGTGCAGGCGTCATCGAGTAAGTGACGGTTCTTTCGTTCGGCAACCCCATTTTGCTGGGGTGTGTAAGCACAGGAGGTTTTATGTAGAATCTCGTATTCAGAACACAAAGCGGTAAACTCGTGGCCGGTGTACTCACGAGCATTGTCGGTGCGGAGGATTTTGAGGGTGGTGTGGAATTGCGTACGGGTCTCGAGGACAAATGCCCGAAAATCCCGGGAAGCTCGGAGCGTTCACGAAGTAGGTATAGTCACATAGTGCGAGAGTGATCATCAATAAATGTGATAAAATAGCGAAAGCCACAGATACTGGGAATCCTAAATGTACCCCATACATCAGAATATACTAAATCAAAGGGTGCTGCACTCCGAGTACAATGTGAAGGAAAAGAAGAACGCGACTGTTTGCCGAGAATAATGAGTCACACTTAAAAGAAGAAAAAAGGATATCTGGAAGAGCCTGCTGGAGGACCGGTAGAGGGGCATGTCCAAGTCGACGATGTCATGCAGTGGAGGAGACGGAAGACAAAATGGTGGGAGATTCATCGAGAAGGTAGAGCCCGTTCCGCAGCTGGCCTTTACCAATGGTAGACCGCGTCCGCTGATCCTGTATAACAAAGGAAGAAGACGTGAATATAACAGAACAATCCAGATCACTTGTAATACGACCAACAGATAGTAAATTAAATGATGAACTCGGAACATGAAGAGCCGAGCGAAGAAAGAGGGACTGGTTGAGAGAAAGATCTGCCGAGCCGGAGACAGGAACCAGCGCTCCATGGGCCACAGTGATAGACTTCGGATAAGGAGAATCCGAGTACTGGGCAGGCCGTCACGAAGTAATGTGATGAGTGACACCAGAGTCCACAATCCATCCCAGGCTGGTGGAGAGACAAGCAGTACCTGTGTTGGAGACGGAGGCGACAGAGGCCGATGGTGGGTTGAGCAGGCCCTGGAGATGCTGGAGCTGAAGACGGACGGTCTCAAGATCAGGAGGACTGACGTCAGTAACAACAGAAGCCGTCGGACGAGGAGGATAACCGATTTTCTTGTAGCAGGTCGGCTCAAGATGACCATCTTTCCCGCAGAAGGAGCACTTTGGCCGTCCCCGACCACCACGGCCACGGCCCCGAGAGCCCAAACGTCCCCTCTGAACAGAAGTAGGAGGGGATGGTAGGAGCGGAGGGGCCTGCTGAAGAAGAGCCGGGGGGGAAGGAGCAGGAGGATCTGGAGGAGGGGAGACACGGAGAATCATGGAGCATACATCAGAGAAAGAGGGTGTGGTGGGAGCAGCCAGGACCTGAGCACGAAGACTCTGAAGATGAGATGGAAGACGGGCCATGATGATGGCAATGCAAGCGGCTTCCTTCTGAGCAGCATGGTCATTGGTGGGCGGCTGATGCTGGATCCAGGCTTCAACAAGAGTTTTATCCCGAGCGACAAACGAGGTCATATCCGAAGCGCCGTCAGTGTCGAGAGCAAAGAGGTCAGTGATGATGTCATAGAGATGTTGAAGGCTGTCGCGGCCGGAGTACAAGGAATGTAGCTCATCCCACATAGTCTTGACGGTGTCGTGGTACATAGTCATTTGATAAGGCTCACCATCCAAGGAATTCAGGATTCAAGTCTGAACGCGACTATCATTGCGGAGCCAATCATCCATAAGAGGAGACGGAGGTGCCTGAGTAAGGTGAGGCAGAAGACCCTTAGCCTGAAGAACCCGCCGAACTGAGTGTACCCAAGGAATAAAGTTTTTCTTGCCAGAAAGAGAGATGGTAGTGATCCTTAGCTCGTCACGGACTTCAGCAGAGCAAACCGGACGGTCTGTCGGACAGGCCGGGTGGACAATAGGCGGACTGGCCGCTGAGCTAGTAGAGTTACCTGAAGAAGCCATAGAGGCAGGCCGCAGAACTAGACGACCTAGGAAGACCGCCGCGGAAAGAGCAGGAGGCCGCACGACAAGGCCGCTACTGGAAGGACAGGAGACCGCGACCAAGGAATGCGAAAAAGGGCACTTGTCCGCACGGTCACGCTAGCACCAGTGATTAGTCAGATCGCGACCAAAATGCGGAAAGGAAAAGAGTCTACACGGTCTACGTGAACACAACAGCGGTCAGAGCACAGGAAGTAGTCCGCAGCGGACAGAAGCAGGCCGCAAGAAGAGAGGGAGAGGCCGATGGATAAGAGCAGTCCGCAAGAGAGGAGAGCCTGCGCGGCTAGAGCAGAGACCGCCCGGTCAAGATGAGAAAACACCAGCGGCAGGAGGAGGCCGCGACCAAAGGCGAAGCGGACTGGGAGAAGAAGTCCGCAGCGGACAGAGACAAGCCGCGCGGACAGAGAAGAGAAGAGCAGGAGGAGACCGCGACCAAGATGCGGGAGGGAGAGGAACAACCCGCACGGTCAGGCGGAGCACAGCAGCGAACTGAGGAGAAGGAAACCGCGAGTAGAGAGACTCAAGCGGATAGAGAAGACAGGATGCGGCGAGCTGGAACAGGTCGCGGGCAAGGCAGACCGCGGAAAGACAGTAGCGGAGAGCAGAGCAGCAGACTGAAGACAGGCCGCTGCGAGTAGGGAGTCCGCAGCGGACAGCGGAGAATAATGGAGAAAGTGGCCCCCCGGATTGATGAGGAGAAAAATGGCTATAGGAAGCCAGGGGGGTGGAACAACGGGAGAAAGAGAGCAACTGGAGTCGGCGGAAAAGAAGCGGACTGAGATAGACAAGCCGCAGAAAGTAAGCGGACAGAGACAAACAGCCCGCGGGAGGCAGGTCGCGAGAGGCATGCCGCGGGAGGCAGGCCGCGAGAGATCAACAGGTGCGGACAGAACGAAGGAGACCGCAAGAGAGCGAACCTAGCTCTGATACCATGTAGAGAAAGCTCAAAACTTGTATGTATTGATTGAGTATCTAAATACAAGGAGAATACAAATATATAGGAGGAAGAGAGAGAGAATAAATCCTATACAAGATGTGGGAGTAAAAGAGAAGAGAGCACTAATGAGCCCAAAAGATGGGCCCAATACATGAGTTATTCTAACACAAACAAAAAAAATTGTGTCAGAGACTAAAGATTTCACACACGAGGAGTCACGGGGGGCTTTTTTATTAAGAATATAATCCCACATCGGGTAGGTCGTTTAGCCATGTGTGCTCAATATATATCTCATGGCCATCACTTACAATTAAGTAATTTTTGGTTGGACTAACACTTTGCACGCCCCAAATATCATAATTTTGATACATTGCACCCTCTAAATATCTTTAAATTTGCATTTTACCTTTATGACGAATTTGGAGAGGTATTTTGCACCCCCGAATTTTGAGATCTAATAAAAGTTATTTAATTTACATAATCAAATGTTATATAAACTCAAAATATTGTGAAAATTATAGAATATGAGGGTATTTGGAGGGTGCAATATGAAAATTACCCCTCCAAATTCAATACATGATGCAAAATGCTAACGTAAAGGTGTTTGAAGGGTGTGATGTGTCAAAAACATGATATTCTTGGTTGCAATATGACAAAAACATGATATTTTGCTAACATTTTACCACCCTTCCTATCCTTCTTCACCAAATTCCGCCGAGCCTACTGTAGATCTCCCACAGTCTTCTCCTCTTTTCTCGAAGAGGACGAGGAACTCTCGGAGGAAGAAGCTTTTCCTCCGAGTTGAGCTCAATGACTATATAGTCATAGCACATGAAGTCACCAGGATATTTTTTTTTGTGCTGGTAACACCCCATCCTCTACTTGCATTGTATACCTGTATATATATTTTTTGCTACAAATCACATTTTATCACTCGATGTCATGGATTTTTGCAAAAAGGAAAAATATGGAATATGAATTACAGTATTTTTACAATCATTTTAAGTATTAATTTGTCCACATTTTGCTAACATGTGAAATATTTGATCTGATTTTTAATCCGATTGAAAAAATCCTATCGGATTTTTTTCAGCCAAATTATTTTAGATAAAAAAAATTTTCTTTCATATATGACCAGAATTTAGGCGAAGGGGAGCCTTGGAACACCACTTGATATGTTGTTGTGTGACCTTGAGGTCACGAGTTCGAGTCCTAGAAGCAGCCTTTTGGCAAAAATGCAGTGTAAGGTTTGCCTACATTTCACCATTGTAATGAGACCCTTCCCCGTGTTAGATGTAGTGTATTTACTGTGTAGCAGAGTTTGCCTTATGTTCACCACGGGTGTTGTGAACACCCTCCTATGTACTTGTATATATATTACCTTACCTCTTGTGAATAATAGATTGGATTCATTGTTTCCCTATGATGGGGTCAGGGCGGGAGAAAACCTAGCTGTTCCTCCTCGCCGATCGATCCCGACGCAGAACGATCCGTTTGCTGTCGAACGTTGGCCATCGTAGAACGATCCTCGATCACCAAACGATCTGATCTCTGCTTCTCCATCCCGACGTTGGTCGTCGTCCCTGATTGCCGAACGATTCGATCGCTGCTTTCCGCCTGTGCCCCGATTAATCCCGATGGCTTTTCCCCGATCCAGTCCGGCTTTCGGATGTGCCCCGATCCAGTCCGTTGTCCCCGACCTTCGCTGCTTTCGGTCTGTGCCCCGATCGATCCCGACGTCTGATGTGTTGCTGCTTAATCCTGCCGGTCTCCTTCGCTGCCCTCTGAGACAGACGGATCTCCTCTTCCAGTGCACTAGTTGCGGCCTCGATGGCCTCCTTTCTCCAGAAGGCGGACGTCATCCTCGATGGACGAAACAGGATGACGAAATTACAAAGCCTGATCCGCCACCGTCGGCGTGATCCTCCGTGGTCTAGATCTATGGGGACACATTGACGACTCTAAGCCTGCTTCGCCTCCATCAGTAGCCCCTTATTTGGATGATTCTTCCACTATTAGCACTGCCACTTCTGTCCAGGCTTCCGACATGGCGAAGTGGCGCTCAGACGACTCTCGTGCGATAACCTTCATCTGTCAGTCCTGCGAGTTCCCCATTCACATGATCGTCTACCAGCTACCTACGGCCAAGGCGATGTGGGATCACCTGCGTCATCTCTACCTGCCTTCTAGTCAGGCTCTGCACTACTCTCTATTCCAGACCCTTGGCGTCTGCCACTAGCGTGATTGTTCTGTCCAGACATTCTTTGCTGAGCTCCTGTACCTCTGACGTCAGTGCGATGAGATGGCTCCTTCCCCATGCATTACTTGCCCTTAACGTGTTGCTACATCTCCGGATCGCAACTTTCAGCGCATGTCTGAGTTTCTCATGTGCTTACGACCTGAGTTCGAGCCTGTTCGTGCCCAACTTTTGCACCGGGATCCTCCGCCTTCTCTCAATGATACACTGACTTTGGTAATTGTTGAAGAGACTCGTCTCCACTCCTTGGACACTGCCGCGTCTTCTGGTGTGTTGTCTCATGTTGCCCTTGTTGCTCTCGAGCTCTCACCGCAGTCCTCCATTGTGAGCACTCCTCTGCTGCCTTTGCCGGGTTATAGTGCACCAGTGCGACCTATTCCTCATTCTCCAGTGCCCTTTACTGCTCAGTCTGGTGCTCCTCGTCGCCAGCCCGTCCGCTGTCACTACAGTCAGTGCATTGACCACGTCAAATCTGAGTGTCACAAGCTTCAGAGGGCTCAACAATCTGGTCAGCAACGTGCTCCTAGTTCTCCTCCAGCTCATTTCTCTGCTATGACACAGTCACTCTCTGTTTCTAAGTTTGCTCAGCAGATTGCCCAGTAGCTATCTTACGATTCATTGCATCGCTCCTCTGCCTCTATGCTCACACCGGATACTTCTGGTGCCTCTGCCTCCCAGCCGGCTGCCTCTGATCCTGCAAGTATCTTCTCCTCCGACTGGTTGCTTGACTCTGGAGCTTTTTTTCATATGACCTATGATGCCACTCACCTTTTGTCATGTCAGCCCGTCTCGTTTTCCCTCAGTGTTATGGTTGCAAATGATACTATTCTCCCTTGTGCTAGTCGCGAGCTTCTTCATACCACTCATTTTCATATTATTGATATGACATACATACCCAAGCTATCCATGAACCTTATATCTGCCAGTCAACTCACGTCTTACGGTTGTCTTGTTATTTTGATGAGCTTGCTTATCGTGTGCAGGATCGTCTGATAGGGACATTCCTTGGAGTTGACCGTCGTCGTAGTGGGGTCTACATCCTTGATTATCTTCATCTTTCATCCATTTCATCATCACTAACAGTCTTTTCTTTGTGTCTTTCTTCAGTGGGTTTCTCTCAGTGGCATTACATGCTTGGTCATCCCAGTGGCTCGCGTCTTTCAGCCCTCATCAGTACTAGTCTCTTTGATCGTGTTTCTGTTGATAGGTCTCACTCTTGTACGAGTTGTAAGCTTGGAAAACAGCTACAACTTCCTTGTCAGTCTAATGATTCCAAGTCTCGTCATTCATTTGATTTTGTTCATTCAGATGTATGGGGTCCCGTACCTTTTGTATCAAAGGACAGACATCGGTACTATGTTATATTTGTTGATGATTATTCTCGTTATTGTTTGATTTATTTCATGCACTCTCGTTCTGAGTTTTTAAAGATTATGTTATTTTTTTCACTATGGTGCACAACCAGTTCTCTGACTCCATACGTATTTTCCGTTCCGACTCTGGGGGTGTATCTCTCTCATGATTTTCGCGACTGCCTAGCTACCCATGGTACTCTCCCTCAACTTGTTTGTCCTGATCCCACGCTTAGATTGACAAAGTTGAAAGGAAGCATCGTTACATCATTGAGACAACCCCCACTCTCTTCATCACCTCTCATGTTCCTTCTCATTTTTGGGCTGAAGCTATCTCCACTGCGGTCTATCTCATTAACTTGTATCCCTCCATTTTTTTCAGGGTCACTGTCTTGGTGAGTGTCTGTACTCCCGACCTCCATGTTATACTCATCTGCGTGTTTTGGGCTGTCGGTGTTATGTTCTTCTTCCTTCATGTGAGCGTACCAAGCTCTCTGCTCAATCTGTATCTTGCGTATTTCTTGAATACAGTACTGAGCACAAGGCTATCATGTTATGATCATGTTGCTCGTTGACTTCGTATCTCACGTGATCCCTTTGACGAGTCTTGCCCTTTCTTTGTGTCCACCGTCTCCTCGACCTCGCACTCATCAGTGACTCCCTCTGATGTGCAGTTCCTTACTCTTCCCACTCCACCGCTTCACGTCTCTTCCTCTCCACTGGTGTGTCCACCTCCTCTTCTTGCCACCGCCTACACCATCTCCTATGTCTTCCGTCTCATGTCCTCATATTTCCCTTCCACCTTTCACCTCTCCCTCGGACACGCTCATCGTCCCCCTTCCACATTATTACACTCGTCGTCCTCCTCCTGCTCCTCCTGCTCTTGTTCCCTCACCTCTGGTGCCCACTGGCTCGGTGCCTGCCTCCTCCAGCGAGTGCCTTGTAGACGATCCTCCTGTGCTTCGCAACCCACCTCGTGAGCGGCGTCCTCCCGACCGCCTTAGCCTTGCTAATCTTCCGTTGGACCTACTTGCACTTCCTGCTACCTCTTGTAGCACTCTAGAGCCGACTACCTACCATGATGTTGCACAGATACCTGAGTGTCAGGTTGCTATGTCTACTGAGTTAAAGACACTTGAGCATACTCATACATGAGACCTTGTCCCACTTCCACTTGGTGCTGTTCCAATCCCTTACAAGTGAGTCTTCAAGGTCAAGACTCGCTCCGATGGATCTGTAGAGAGGTACAAGGCTCGGCTAGTTGCTCGTGGTTTTTAGCAGGAGCATAGGAGAGATTATGATGAGACCTTTGCTCTAGTCGCTCACATAACTACGATTCAGACTCTTATTGCAGTTGCAGCTGTTCGCCACTGGTCTCTGTCTCAGCTTGATGTGAAGAATGCATTTCTTCACGGTGATCTTTAGCAGGAGGTATACATGCATCCTCCTCCCAGTCGACGCTCTCCTCCAGGCCTTGTCTGCCGATTGAGGCGAGCTCTTTTATGGGCTCAAGCATGCGCCCCACGCATGGTTTGCTCGTTTCAGCTCTGTCATAACAACCGTCGGTTTCCAGCTAAGTCCATATGATCCAGCTCTGTTTGTGCATTTTTCTTCTTGTGGTCAGACTCTCTTGTTACTTTATGTGGATGTTATAATCATTACTGACGATGATCCTTCTCATGTGGCCTTCGTCAAACATCATCTTCTGCAACAGTTTCAGTTGACCGACCTTGGACAACTGAGCAATTTTTTGGGTCTTGAGGTCAGCTCTACATACAACGGTTTTCAGCTTTCTGAGCAAAGATATGCATCAAATCTCTTAGCTTGGGTTGCTATTTCTGACTCTCGCACAATGGACACCCTTATGGAGCTTCACCTTCAGTTTCGTCCGGATGATGGTGTTCCACTCTCCGACCCCACTCGCTACTGCCATCTCGTTGGGAGCCTTGTCTATCTCACCATTACTTGACCCGATATTGCTCATGCATTTCATGTGTTGAGCCAGTTTGTTAGGGCGTCTACCTTCGTGCACTATGGTCACCTGCTGCGACTCCTGCGCTATCTCCGAGCGACGATTTCTTGTGGTCTTTTCTTCTCCAGCAGCAGTTCTCTGCAGCTCCGCGCTTACTCAGATGCTACTTGGGCTAGTGATCTTGTTGACCGTCGCTTTGTCACCGGTTTCTGTCTGTTCCTGAATTCTTCTCTTATTGCTTGGAAGTCCAAGAAACAGACTGGTGTTTCTCGATCCAACACTGAGGCCGAGCTTCGTGTCATGGCTACCACCGCTGAGGACATTATCTGGCTTCGTTGGTTTTGAGGATCTTGGTCTCTTCTCCCGATCCAACCTCACTCTACTGTGATAACACTGGTGTCATTCAGATTACTCTGAATCTGGCGAAACACTCATTCTCCAAGCATATCGGGGTTGATGCTTTCTTTCTATGTGAGCACTATGACCGTGATACTCTTGCTCCTTCATTTGTTCCTTCCGAGTAACAGATTGCAGATTTGATGACTAAGTCGCAGACAAAGACCCATCGTGTTCATCTTCTGCCCGAACTCTCGGTGTATGATCCCCGTGAGTTTGTGGGAGGTGTTAGATCTAATGTATTTACTGTGTAGCAGAGTTTGACTTATGCTCACCATATACTTGTATATATATTACCTTACCTCTTGTGAATTATAGATTGGATTCATTGTTTCCCTATCACCCCATACTTGTTGCACGGGGATGCTTCGTGCACGGGACTGCCCCTTTTTTCGACCAGAATGTAGGCAAATCAAATCATTAATTAAAATATCATAATTCATATTCTGTTTTTCTTGCAAAAAAATAATTTTTGGACACTTAAAAATGTGATTTAGAGCAAAAAAAAAATAGCCGCACCGCATGTAGACCATGATGTGTTATCCGCACCAAAAAATATTCCTCAAAAAGGCCCCAATGACCTAATTTTAATGATTTTTTTCAATGAAAAGCACATTTCAAAGCTTAGGAGCCTAAAAGAAAACAAATAACTATTTTTATCATGTGCAGGTTTCAAAGAGACCAAAACTGCATGCTGCGGAGGCGGCAAATTCAACGGGCAATTCTCGTGTGTGCCGAATGCGACCTTATGCTCCGATCGGAACCACTACCTATTCTGGGACCTGCTGCACCCCACCCACGCCGCATCGAAGTTTGCGGGGCTCGCCATCTACGGTGGCTTGACCCAATTCGCCTCGCCGATCAATTTTAAGCAGTTGGCCGAGGAAGAATACTAATCGAGATTTGATTTGCGGTGCGAGAGGTTTTTTTATGGTGTGTGGATGGAAAGAACTTGTAGACGTAAGCGTGGAATTGTTGTTAGTTAATTGCTCGTGTAATTTCATTCTCGCGGGTGGACTCTTTCTTCGGGTTCTTAGAGGTGTCATGTTCAATTATGATTTGTTATGTTGTGTAGGTCGGGTTTGAGATGTGTGCACTAAAACACATGGGCCGTTGGATCAGTGTATTTTACTGTAAAGTGCATTTTATTCCCACTTTATCGAGGAGGTGCGGGAGGAGGTGCGGCCGGCGGCACCGCACCCCTTCGGTGCAGCGGGCGTCGTGCGGTCGGGTTGGGTGCTAGCTTGCTCTCGGTTGTGGCGTTGGTTGGTTGAGTGATGCCTTGGTAATGGACGGTTCGGATATTTTCCTCTTCTCACACTATGGGAGCAGCGAGCAGGGCTCTCTACAATAAGAGCATAAATTTTTAGGCCCGCAAATCGGATCTTTAAGATGCTCCGGTTGAAATCAAGCAGTGCGATCGATGATTCGACCGTCAACAAAATTCGTGATTTAAAAATAAAAAAAATGATATCGGGACGGATTTTAAAATGCGCGATATGTGGTTTATTTTAAAAAAAATAATATTTTATATGTAAATAAGATCTTAAAATGATAGAGAAATTTTTTTCTAATTAACATTTCATAAAATTAGTTTTTTTTTGGGGAGGGGGATTTAGCGAATGCTTTTGGTCCAGGTCCGGACAAAATTTTTTCAACTAGCACTCTCTATCAAATGAGTACATCCTATCGTACGAATTATCGCAGCAGAATTGATACATCAAGAGATTTTATTAAGAATAAAACATCACTTACATGTCTCAAGGAATTATTGCGCGGGAAGTGGTGCGGTTAGCATTTATGTTCGCACCCTCATTCCGACGTCCGTTTGGAATACCAAACGGACATAGAATTGCGCGGGAATTGGCCTGTATGAATTATACCAATGAGCCGGTCGAGATCATGCCAGAAAATCTCTGATTTGAGCGAACCCATTTTGGAGAATTCCATCAACTATTATGTCAAAATTCATGCTAAGGGTGAGACCGAATACGCGTCATGCAGGTTACCATACCCTTTTAATTGCCACAGTTCTATCCTTCATGCAAGAATACAAGGGAAACTCAATCCTAAATTTCTAAAAGAAGCTCAGGCTGAAAATTCCTCTCACAAAGGAGAAATAAGTAGGTGCGTGTGTGCACATTACTCTATATGTCATGTAGCCCGTCCGATTTGTGATCTAATGGTTCGAAAAAAACGAGTTTTAAAAATAGTAAAAAAAAGGCAATGAACGACAAAAATTTCTCTCGCACGCGGTACATCGGACGCACAAAAATTTTTTCCCTCACAAAGTACGGTTTATCGGCTGTATTCACAACCTCTACCGAAGGCAAAAAGTTTAGGTGCTCTAACACCTAAAGTCGCATTTCTCACGCGCATCAAACTGATGGTTTCTGCAAAAATAACATGATTAATGTAAATATTGAGAACAACTCCGTCCTAGAATATCAATGACTGATTCATGCGATCGCTTGACCGGTGAAAATAAGTCGCCCAAACAAAGCCCAAATCATACTATCCTGCACATAAAACTTGGTGGGAGAAACCTAAAAAAAGAAAATGATGAAATTCGAAGATTAAGCTCTGTTTGGGAAACCGGTGCCGTTTTAAAAGGCGGAAGTTCAAAAAGGAGATGCTAAACTGTATTTTTAAAACTGTGGTTTTAAAACTGAGGTTTGTTTGGGTAATCTCAGTTTCAGTGAAGATTTAACTTATTTTTAAAATTATCTTCACATGAATTTTATTTATTTCAGACCAATTTTTTCTGATTTTTTTTTAAAAAATTAGGTATTATATTTGTGATTTTTTTTGCAAATTTATGGATATAATTATTTTTTTTATTGGGTTTAAATTGATTAAGTAAAATAAAATAAAATTAAAAAATATTCCAAACGATCGTTTTGAAAGAGAGAATGGAGGTCTCCCTGACCTTTTCAAAACGGAGGAAAAAGTAGGTTTTAAACCGGCCGTTTTAAAATGACAACATTTTAGTTGTTCCCAAACACCTTTCCTCCGGTCCATTTAGAACGGAATGGAGTAAAAACGGAATCTCAAACATAGCCTAACTAACATCTGTGATCTGGATGGGTTCATGAGTTAATGTGCGAAAATCGACTGCATGAATATCTCTGTAATCTAGGAAATTTCACCCTTTCCTCGCGGCTGTCCGCCGTGCGCCGGCGGATGCTCGATCTCAGGTTTGAAAGAGTCGGCGAGATGGCAGAAGAGGCGGCCAGCATATTCTCACGAGCGGCGCCTTCCCTCCCTCCTCCCCATGTCACCCTCTATTTATTGTCCTCTGGGGTCAGTCATCTTCTTCTTCCCCTCCCAATCTTTCACTGCCCTTCTTTTCCGCCTGTAAGAACCGAATTAACTGCAGGCCAGGTATAGTTAGAGTACTCCTGAGACCTTAAATTGACTATCCATGGAACTGACATATCCCCCTCCTTTCAGTCCTTTGGACTGCTCAACTGCGCTCAGTGAATACCTTCTTGGCATATGTTTCATCTCACTGATCAAGTTTCCACTGTTAATGTTGGTAATATTTAAATTTTGTTAAGCTCAGTGAATGCAAACAAAAATCTTCTCAAACAAATACTATTGTTCTTACTTTTTTTCTTTGGCATTAGTGAGATTATGACAAAAGAAAGGGCACAATGGCGACAAAGGATCCATATGGCCGACCCCACCTATAGTGGGATAAAGGCTCGAGTCTTGTTGTTTGTTGTTGTTCTTACTTTTTTTCTCGGAAAAGAAGTCTATTGTCACAGCCTTGGCACTTGAAGCAGCCATGGACAAGTCCATAAGTTATTTGTATACTGATCAAGGAGGCCGAGAAAAGGATGTGGTTTGAAGGTGCAAAGGATGTCCGCGATGTATTCCTTGAGTATTCTAGAAACATAAGGAATAGTGGTAGAGTTTTCTAGAAGTAAGAATTGTCCAGACTAGTATGGGTGAGACTAGATTATTTTACTGTTATATAGAATAATTTAGAGTTTTATAGGTAGCATAGAGTCTTCCAGCCCGTATGGAATGTTGTTGATTTTGTACAGAGACATAAGAGGAGAGTAGAAGTGTGTAGAACAGTACAATGTATAGAGTTTTCAAAGTTTAACAATAATATTTATATGATAAAAATATTCTCTCGCCGTTGAAATAGGTTGAAAACTCTGATAGTGAGTGACTCTTTGTTGAGAATCCCGAGACGATCATGTAATTATGATGTAAGATGCATTTGCAGAAGTTACTGGTGAGATTCTTCTAGTTTATTTTTGGTTTGGTAGAATTCGGTCTCTCTATTTTTGCTCTTCACTATAGTGCTTGAGGAATAGTTGGCACACAAAGAAAATAGAGGACAATAATTGTTGAATGGAAACAAGGAGAAGCTATCTATATATATATTAAAATATTGATTTATGGGAGGCATTAGAAGAAGGTGAATGATTTCAGAATCTATAGTTCAAATTCTTCCTCTAATCTTAACTCGACATTTCTTTATCCCTCTAATCTTTTCCAAAGGTCTCCGCATCAATCTAAATCGAATCGAAGTAATTTTCTTTTCTATCGAATTTATACCTTGTGAACTATCAACCCGTTTCTTATTTATATAGAGGGTACGCGACGAGGATCATATTTCCCAGGTGGGCTAACCTGTATCAGAGCCCGTTCAGGTTTATACTTGTAGGAATTAGGACTGTCATATTGATGATCAGAGTCCATAGTAACTACTCACGTTCAAAGCATTGACGAGACATTTTCTAATTTCTTCGTACACCATTTATGTTCTTTTTTTGTGTATTTCGTTCCGGTCAGTCATAGCCATCTTTTGTTTTCTATCTATATATATAGGATTGAGAGTTTATTTTCAGATTATTACAAAATTTGAAGAAGAAATTTCAGTTTCTGTGATCTCTCTACAGTGACAAAGCCTAGCCCTGCTCCTCCCCTGTCAACCACTGACCATCCCCTTCCCACTTCCTCTTCATACTGTTGGAAACATCCCCTCCAAGGATCGGCCAACCACATCGACATATTTCCTCCACTCCCATATTGATAACTATCTATAACCACAAGTAACCACTTGGAAACCACCATAACTGCATCCAACTATTGTAACCACCCACTAATTTGTCTATTACAGATAGTTTAGCCTCCAAAGGGGATGCCGCCCCTGTCTCTGGTCTGGCCGACCACTCTTCCACAGATTTTTCCCCAATTCCTCCCTGCCGTCCACCTAAACTGCCAGTCCCCTTTATCGCCAGCCCCCATGGGTATTCCAGCCTCCGTCCAAGGTTGTAATAGTGCTGATTGGAGCCCCAAATGTTGTTGCTTCCCAAGACAGTTCAATTAATGCAGAATTTCTGCTTCCCTGGGCCCAGAACACAACTGCCAGACACATCCCAGCTGAGCCAGTGCCTGTCCAGTCAAGATGCATCTCTTGGAGGACCTGGACAAACCAGTCCCTTGCAATCCATCTCTCGAGGCTTCCGTTCAGTGGTTCCTCTTTGTGTTTCCCTAAGCGCCTGTCTTCCTCCGGCATCCCCCAATCTCATATTTACTGTCTAAGCCTGAAACAACAGCAAATTCCAATAGTTTGGTCTTAATTTTTTTATATAAGTTCTAATTGCAAGTTATCACTGTCTTTGTTGATTATTTGAGTGAAAATACATATTATTAGGGATCTAAATTTGTATTAATTTCCCTAATTATCATTCAATTTGAAAGACGTATTCGACGAGCATTTTGTGGAAGCACTTTTTGTTTTAATTCAACTAATACTTGTTTGCTTATTTAATTCATTGTTTTCAATTGTGAATATTTGTAATTCTCTTATTAATTTTAGTGTTTCTTGTTATTTTATTTGTCAGTCACTTGCATGAGCATTAATCATTTTAGGATCACACCCACCACCACACTCACAGCCGTACATTAGAGTTTTGTTAGATCATTACCACTACTACACGACCTTCACATTTGTGTTGCGACAACTTGGTATCAGAGCCCAAAGACACCCGTTTTTGATGAAGATGAGATTCTGGTGAGTAATCCATTTATGAGCGCAAAATTCTTGAAGTCTCTTCAATTCATATCTCCTAGTCATACCACCCATGAGGATCTCAAACATAGTGTTGAATTTGTAGTGATTGTCTCTCTGTTGCTCAATGACACTCCTGATATATCAGGGACCTATTCTAGTACTCATTATATTTACGACAATATCTATTATACCCACATTGTATCCTAGTTTCAATGTCTCAGATATTCTCCTTGGTGATCGTCTCATTTGTGACGAATATTCCTATAGACCGCATAATGAGCCTCCTGACGAGTTACATCGATTGATAAAAATGTGTTACATCATGAGCTCATACATTAGTACTGATACCTCATTCAATATATGTGTGTTCCACTCTCGATGAATAATTATGTACTACGCCTAGAGAGCTACCTGATAAACCATCGCACATTATTTACCCATCTTTAGTGAGTCAGTTAAGGTTGAAAGTGCTCTCGATTACTCTAGATGACATTCAACATACTCTACTATCATATTCAATTGTCGATGTCATGTGGATTATTTAAGTGATCATTGCACTCGCGATTAAATTTTCTACTCTCCACTACCCGAGCCTTCTAACCATGTACCCCTCTTAGGATTCCTTATGGTAACATCAAACCTCAGTGTAAGGAGTTAATCATATCGATTGTTCCTCATTCACATTGGTTGCATGATCATTTACATATATCGCATGACTCGTCTGTGTTATATGGTTAAACCTATATTATATTTATTGGATGAACTTGTGAGATGTAAAATTGCAATGAGTAATGAAAATTATAAACCTTATGCGGAGATTCACATGAGAGAGCAGAGATTTAAAGACGATTAGCAAGTGATGGTGAGAATTAGAGCTGAGAGGTTCCCTCAATGGTTGTGAAAAAAACTAAATGCCAGGCAAATTGGTTTGTACACAGTAGTATGAAAAATTGGGTCAAGTGTATATAAATTAAATATTCCTAAGAGTATGAGAATTCATCTTGTATTCAACATTTATGATTTGACTCTATATTATGAATCTCATGGGTACTTTAGTCCATTCCCTGATACCACCACCTGATACCACCATCGAGCCTCAACCCACTACTTAGCTACCCGTGGATACACAACCTCCTATTTTAGCCTCTAAAAGTATATGTGATATTGCGCGGCATTACTTTTCTTTGACACTAGACGACCACACTATACATATCCTAGTCCATTGGAGGGGACTACTGACTATTATGACACGTGGATGTTTGCGTAGCAGCTGGATCACTTGACCCTGGTCTTCTTCAGGTGTTTGATCATCCTCATTCAACGAGGATGAATGTTTTCAAGTCGGAGCAATTGATGAAGATCATAATTCACGAGCGGGCTCTATCGTATCAGAGCTTGCTTGGGTTTATACTCATAGTAGTTAGAATTGTTATATGGACAATCTGAGTCCTTAGTCACACTCAAAGTGTCGATGAGACGTTTTCTATGTATTTTACATATATTTCCATACATCACATGTTTACATGTTTTTTCTATGTACATCTAACAACACAATATAGGTTAGTGGTGTTAGATGTACAAATTAAATATAATAAATTTAAGACGTGAACACAAATGTTGCAAAAAATTCGGTGGTGGAACTTGAAGATAGAAAAACAGGTTGCTTTGAAAACGGCAGTTATGTAACAAATATTTGATGACCCTTCTTGTGTATCTAAATACAAGTAAAAGTACAAATATATAAGGAGAGAAGAGAGAGAAGAGTCCCAAATACAAGATGTGGGTCTAAATTCAAAGAGGAAGAAATACACTAAATGGGCCATTATATGGGCCTTTACATTGTCTTTTCTAACAATATATAAAGGAGTTGATGCAGTGGTAAGGCCGACTCGGGGTGAACCCTCTAATGAAAACCTATGTGCAATGAAGTATGAAAAATGCAGGAGAAGGTCTGCGCTAACAATTGCAATTAATGATTAACTATTATAAAAAACAACAGAGGCATGTGCAGTCTCAAATAATCAATTAAAGGAGAACAAATATCAACTTTAAATCATTAGAGACACAATTACTATTAAGCGTGCACAAAATAAAACCCACAATTTGCACAACGAATGAACTAGTAGCAAATAAAATAGATATCCATCACAGTTGAGTGCCAAAATAAACAACGAGAGAAAATAAGACTACAAACCACAATTTACACGTGCAGACGACGACAAAGGCCGTTGCTGGAGGGTATCCGAGGTCGTTGCAATGTTAGGAATTAGGACGACTGGTTTTCAAAGAGGAGTGAGAGAGATGGATGAGGCTTCCAGCGGTGGTTAACTGCTAGAAGGAGCGGCAAAAGTTTGGGGACTAACTAGAGGAAGACTTCTGGCGTCGGTCTCGATGGTGAAGCAGCGGAGGGGTTTCAATTTCTCAGGCGATGGAAGGCTGATCAGAGAAGAAGAAGGTGGCAGAGGGGAAACTTGTCGGGAGTCGCACCCAGCGGAACTTTTCCGGCGTCACACCATAAGGGACCGTGCGGTTCCTGCACTTATGCAAAACCCATGATGCCCCCTTCGTGAACCACTTGCATCTAAATACAACCTAAATAATAGCCACTCATGACTCAACACAATTGAAAAATCAAATAAATTCGAATCAGACGACTCAACTGTCTGAACCGATCGGGGGCAAAATATAACTCAAAATATCAAAAACCATATATGAACTCGACTCAGATCGACCATCCAGATGTAACTGCCGACTCTGATCGTCTGTCTGGGCAACCGATCGCCACCTCCTGCGAGAATACACGTGTGTCGGTCGTGGTGCGTCATCAGGAGTGACCCACATTTAATTTAATTTTAATGAACCGTCTTAACAATAAGCTTGATTTCTATGACTGCAATGTTGTGATTTTTTTTAAAATATTAGTAATAAAATATTATATATTTAATTATTTGACATCTTCCCGGTCTCTTAAATTTTATTGAAAAAAATGTTAAGTAAACTAGTGCATTGTTTTCAATAGCTCCCCAGCTCTCAATAGGTACCTCATGTGGGCCTATAGCTATGTGGGGGATGTGGCTGGCTGATAGATGAGGGAGGAGGTTCGGTTGAGAGAGGGGAGGGGTGGTTCCACGTTGTGGAGGGGTGCTGTTGGAGTTGGACGGCTATTCTCAGGAGGGTGAGGCTCGGTTGATGGCTAAGAGAGTGTCTATACGTGAGGGATTTATGGGGGGCTGCTGAAGGGGGAGTGGGGGCTCTGTTTGGAGAGGGGGAGGCGTGGGATAATGGCTCCACGTGGAGCTGCCAGGAGAGATGAGGCCGGATGAAATGAAGGTGGGGAGTGGAGGTAGTGGAGGAAATTTAGGAGGAGATCCTGAATTTTAGGAGTGAAATTATTGGGGTAGTGGGGGAGGTAGTTATGTGTTAGTGGCTGACCGGAGGTGGTGGAAGTGGTCGGAGGTGGTTTCCGGCGATCAACGAAAACAAAATTTGCGGAGGTGGTGGTTGCTGATGCTGGAGTACAAAAATATTTTCCGACGATTTCCGGAAAACTGATCATGGATGGAATTTGGTGGGAGAGGTGGGCAATTGTGGAGAGGAGTTTTGGTAATTGGTGGAGGGGATGTACTACTAATGGAGGTGGAGGAGAATGGTCGGCCAAGAGGGTAGTGGATGGGTGGCCAGTTTAGGGAAGAAGAGGGAATTAGTTTAGGGAATAAGAGGGAATTAGGATGTGGTCAGCTACTGGACAGGAAGATGGGGAGGTCGGTTTATGGTAGTGGAGGGTGTCCGACTAAGAGATGAAGAGGGATGTGGGGGTGGTCGGCCAAAGGATGTGGGGAGGAAGGATGGGAGGGGCCGGCTAGTGGTGAATGGGGAGAGGAAGGGGATGTCCAAGTTTTTCACTTGGAGTTCCGGCTTCGGCACAGATGATCAAAAGGAGGTTTCTTCGCCCAATCTTTCAATAACCCTCCTTAGAACCCCTACCCCTTATTTATAGAATAGAGGGGGCAAGTGGGCAACGAACGGTCATGATTCCCCGGTCATTGTATCCCCCAAAATATATAAAAATACAATAAAAATAAAAATTACAAAGACAAAAAATATTTTGATCGGCGATCAACTTGAGATGAGCGGTCTCGATCGTCATTAGGTCCATGGTCGTCGCGAGTAGACCATCACGGGCCGGGTGACACGATCCCCACCAGGCTTTCCTTTTGAAAATCATGAGATGTTCATATTGCAAGTTGATAAACTTTCAAAATCAAATTTAACTTCTCCTATGCCATTTTTTTATATTATTAAAAATATGACTGATAGTTTGTGTTAATAATAGTTTTTGTCAACATACCCTTTACTTTTTCATTCCCTTTTGAATGTTTTCTTCCATGGTCTTTTTCAAATATTATAAATGTTATTGAGTTATTATCTTAACTTGTCCATTTCTGTGCTTTAGGTATGCGTGAGGTGCATCTTTAGATTGTTTGGCATTCGTGGAGATGCTTACTCCTGCCCATTGCTTACAGGTTCAAGGCTGCATTGTTTTCTCAATGTGCAAAGTGATTGTCGGGGTGGTACTTCAGAAAATGAGCTTAGTTCATTTGGGCTCACCCAATGTTCTTACACTTCAGAGGAATCCAATGGGGACCAAAATTATTGTACATTATGTTTGGGCATACTACAATTTCCTCATGAGTTATATCCGGAAGGAAGGATATCTGAGGAGAGATCTTCAATTGATATCTTTGTGGGGAAAATTAGTGAAGTTATAAAAAAAGAGAATTATCAGTTAGATGGTTTTTTTCTTGAAGTGTCAATACCACCAGTTATTGTTGCTAATGAACGATCTATCTGGTAATCCCACTTTATTTTATGTCTTTCAAATTTTTAGACTTTCTATGACCGTAAATGAAAATTTGGAAATCAAAGGTTAAACATGGAAAATATTGCCTAAATAGGATTTGGTGAGAATATCTTAACTTCTACACTATGGTGGTTGAAGTTGTGGGGAACACAAATGTTATTTTGGAAATATTTTAATGACGTTTTTATATAATCCTTGTGTATTGCTCGTGTAATTTTCTTGAAATGGATTATACATATTTGTCTTTAGGATGGTGAGTATTAACATGTTTTGCTAATCAGATTTACTGAAGCGAATTTAATAATGTACTCTAATGGTCTTTTGTTGGTCGTAGCGGTGAATCTAGGATTTAAGTATTGAAGGGGCAGGAGCAACAGGGAGGTGTTTCACAAATTTTTTTTGCAGTGGTGGAAGCACATTATGGTGTTATCCCATATGACTATGTAAAGTTTACTGTAAAATTCTTTTAAACAATTCCCCTCCCGTCCCTCCCCTTTCACTCCCACTTGATGTAACTCACTCATGAATTCCTGTACTGTTTGTCCTTGTCGTTGCTAAGACTATACCACTTATGTGTCCGCTTTAGTTGTAACTGCTACCTCTCAACTCTAGAGGGGAGAAACTGCTCGAATCCATTTAATTTTAATTCACGACGCTCAGGTTTAGTTGTAACTGCTACCCCTCGACTCTAGAGGGGAGAACCTGCTCGACTCTGGAGTATAGGAGGAACAAGCTGGATCTCCGCGTTAGTTTCTTTTCTCAATCATGCAAAGCGAGGGCCTACTGAACATTCTCTGTGTCCCACAAACTCGGACAGATCCGGAAAGCCGACGTTTCCAGCAACATCTCTCTGTAGTCCTCGTCAATAATTTCACCAAAGGGAACATCAAGGTATCAAACTGTTCTGATTTGTCGATTGTTCTTCCCCGTCTGTCGACTTGAGTGCACTCCGCAACAAATTTTCTTGCCGGTGGGAGTGCTCGACTGCTCGTAGGGGCACCTTCCTAGTTGTGGATTGCCACACAATACGTACTCCTTCCTTCTTTGGAATAGATTGTGGCAATTTCAACTTTCAGTCGGTCGCAATTTCCGATCGATATTTTTAATCGATCTCGCCATGTGAGTCCAGGTAGTTTTCTTTTTTCGATGAGTACCAAGCCTTTATGCAAGCTTTTACTATTCCTTACTTGCACCTATAGTCCTTCGTTCGCCTGATCTAAATTAATCGTGCTTGATAGGAGTAACCCCAAAAGCGAGGAAGGATTTTCTTGTGTGAAATGTAGAGTAATTCGGAGAAATCATATCGCTGTGTCGCATTTATGAATGTCGTAACACCAAAGTAAGAAATTTGATTCCTTTTGCTTTGGCAAACCACGCAATTCAATGTTTGAAATATTTTATGTATGCATTTAGTTATGTGGGAGTTTCACGAGTACATGAATTTATGTATATAATATTTTATGACTAGATAGTGTATATTGTAATGGGAGTAACATTAAGATAAGACGTAGACTTAGGTAGTTGAGCTTATTATGGAAACGCAACGCACTTTTTTGAAAAAGCAGCGTTTGGCTCGACTGATATTCCGTTTTGTATCCGCGATTTTATATTATGGCCCAGACGCGATATATTTCCACGTTCCGCCGCAACAGCTCCGCGACAGCTCTTCACCTAGGCGGATGGCAATCCGATCGACGTCGTTCCTTGACGACGGAAGTAGCTGCGGCGTCCCCGCGCCGGCCACCCGATCTCCCGCCTGTAATCTCCCGCCTCTTGATCCAGACGCTCCTCCTCCTCCTCTCCTTCTTCAGCTTCACCGTAGCTCCGGTCCGGTTTGTGAGAGTTTCTTGCCTCACTCATCTCGACGGCCGTATGAAGCTTCAAGCTGAGGTATTAAAGGGTTACTTAAAATTTTATCAGGACACGCGATATCATCTACTTTGTGTTGATCTTCAAAACTCTGTTTTGTTGAAAACTCCGTTTTGTAAAGTTTCACCCAAACAGTTTTTTAACAAAACTCTGTTTTCCAGCAGCACCTATCAGCAACAGTTCATCAGCAGCTTTCCATCAGCAACAGCCCAACCAAACAGAGCCTTAATTGCCAAGGCTCGCGCCTGAGGCGCCGGGCGCAGTCCGCCGCGCCTCAGCCGTGCTGAGGCGGGCGATGTGCCCCAGGCGTGCGCCTTACAGGCTCCCAGGCGTTTCAAGGTGTTTTTTTTTTAAAATTTTTTTGAGATGGACAAAAACATGATCTTAGACGCACCCGAGGCACCCCTAGGCGCACTTGGGCGACCAATTCTCCCAATTTCCCCGAATTGGGCGCCCAATTCGCCCAATTTCCCCGAATTGGGCGCCCAATTCGCCCAATTTCCCCGAATTGGGCGCCCAATTCGCCCAATTTCCGCAAATTGGGCCCCCAATTCGCCCAATTTCCCTCGAATTGGGCGCCCATTTCGCCCAATTTCCGCTAATTGGGCGCCTATTTCGCTCAATTTCTTTTTTCCACCATTTTTGCGCCTCACGTGCCTCAGACACACGCCTAGGCTCAAGGGCCCTTTGTGCCTCGGTGCGCCTTGCGCCTTTGATAACTTAGGACGTAGAACATAAAGTTAATGAAATATGTAATCCAAGATTAAAGTGACTTTATGCGGATGATCTTTTACGTTGATCATTGTCAACCACTATATGTAATATTAAAGCGGCTTTATGCGGGTGAGCATTTATGTTGATCATGCTGAGCACTATTTGCTAGATTAAAGTTGGTTTAGGCGGGTGATCCCTTACGTTGATCATGCCAACCACTATATGCCAAGATTAAAGTTGTTTTATGTAAGTGACCTCGTATGTTTGTAATGTCGACTACTATACACAAAAATTAAAGTGATGTTATGTGGGTGATCCTTTATTTTGATCATGTCGATCACTATATGAAAAAATTAATAGGAGGTACGTGAAGTGTTTTCCCTCGTGATTGGTGGAGGCACACCACTATACTCATGGAATGTAGTGGACCGTATGAGCCTTAAATGAGGGTCAACATCCCATGAAAAATTATTAGATATGAGTCTGTGTCCCGCGACAGGAGTATATTAAAGTACTTATGTTTTCCATGAGACTCAAATCTCTAGATTGTGCATAGTAATTCATGAAACCAAGAATAAGTAGAAAGTGAATGTGAGTCACCTCAACTTTACATACAAAATCGGAACCTAAAAATCTTCGTACTTTATTCATTCCAAAAATTGTGAACAATTTAGAATACGAAGAAACATAGAAAAGTTGATTTATGTTCAAAACATGCATAATACCATAGTTAATAATCTTTTCCTTGACATAAACTAGTACCTTTAAAGTATTTATGCATATTTTTTTAAAACGTTATATTTTAGAGCCATTAGGGCGGGGGTCTTTATTTCTCATCATTGGGCTGCCTATTTTTCAGATTTTTCTTTTATGAAGAATCAAGTCGGGAGATTACGCTAGGATAAGCTTTCGAGAGCTTCATCAGTTTTAGTTTGTCTTTCCTTTTTGCGATGTGTCACTTGAGTGTGAATTGGTTGTATCAGACATTGTTTAAATTCTAATTATTCACATTTGTGTACCTTATATTTCTAGTTGTCTCTATGAATCAGATTTTGAGATATTCCTTTCACCCTGACTTCTCTCTCATTTGCTTATGTTGTATATTCTAGATTCATCTTTATTGTACGACATCCGTTTTATTATTAACTTACTGTTGCTTAGTTTGCCGCATGCCACGAGTGTCGGTCGAGCTTTTGAAATGTTACTGAACTAGGTAGTGATGTTACATTACCCATCTCCTAGTTTCATTGTTTATCTAGGTTACAATCTCCGCACGCCGACTGGTGGCCACTGCCATAATACCTCCTTGCAAATGAACACTTGCAACATCTCTGCAGACTTCTAATTCTTTGTCTTGCGCGATATTGATGCTATTGTGGGGGAAGCTTGATTACAAACCTTGGGGGACGTTCATGTTAATCAGGTGAGTATGACTATACCCTTTACCTTGCATGTTCAACAACATACACTTGGGTAAAGACTTCTCCATTTGCGCCCTAATTGCCTTCATGGCCATCTAAAAGATGCACATTATGGAATTCAATGCTCTCTCATGTGGCACATTGTTGCTCCATATTTTCCATGTGATCGACGAATGTATTGACCCACACTCTTTCTCTACAACTAAAATTTTGCTCGCATCCTTCTCATGAGTTTTCGGGGAGCTGATAGGTTTCGGCAGACTGTAGTACACCTCCAACCCAAGTGTTATTTCTAATTCGGTTTACCCCTATCGGTACAGTCATATTCAGAAAAACGAGATTGAGCGCCTTATCACTTTAATTCTTGTTGAGGGAATCATTCACCCAACACCATCTTGTGCGAAGTAGCATATAAGCTTGCACTTTTGCATTGAGAGTTAAGACTTAACCGTCTCAGGGAAGCGGAAAAATACCTGATCCTAGTGATCCAAGATTTGTTGGATGGTGTTTCATCAATATATCTTGATTTTTGTATGTCATACTCGTCTATAGTCAATCATGACAGGTGAACATGAATACAACATCATCAGGATTTCCTCGTACTTCTTGTGGAATTCAATGCCACACCAACCGACGGGGCTTTTGGGATATACCGCCTCCTGTGCGTCCATCTATTAGCATAATGCTCTCCAATGGGTGGAGTAATTCATGGCTTCATGTGTCACTTGCCAACGAGCCAAGTGCGAGATGATCTCATCACGTGATTACCAAAGTCTAGCGGGTTCAGTTACATTTTGGCGGTGATCAATTTGGTATCCAATTACAAGTGCTTGTCCTGCAACTCTTATTCATGACTTCATTTGTGATCGATGCTTTCATCCTTGAGTTAGTCTACTTACACACATTCTCATGCTCTATCATCACTGATTAGGTCTTGATTTTCACGAGCACGGTGGGCAGATATTTTTTCAAACTTCAAGTAGCACAATGATGCTTGAGCATACCTTACCATCCTAGAGACCTATTTTTGTTGATTCGCCTATGAACAACCCCGCAGTTGGGCCAAATGAATAAACAACACAACAACACTCAAGCCTTTATCCCACTATAGTGGGGTCAGCTATATGGATAAGCTGGGTAAAATACTCTTACACCACATCATTCCATACTGCTGATGACACCGCACCCTTTCAAGTCATGTACATATGCCCACCTCCCATCATGTTACTACATACATGTACCGAGAGAATGCAAAGTTGATGAATTAGTTACTCAACTCCAAGATTACTATGAGATACTACATTAGTTGAAGTTTCATCCATATCAGGCTCAACAATCATGACATCATTTGAACATGTATCTCTGCCTGATCCAAATCATCATAGAGGATCCCATCTTCTTCAATCTCATATAGCAACACCAAACTTTGTTGACCTCTTACTCCCACAAACTCTCAGGCCGCTAACAAAATTTGTTGTCGTCCGAGTGGCCTACTGCCTCCAATTTCTGCCCCGCAGTCATATTCAAGTAGTATTCCACGTCTCTTTGTTAAAGAAGGCGGTGAGCAATAATCCTGTAGAAGAGCTGCATAGTAGTAGTACATCGAGTTCTGGTGGCTTGGGTACACTGCCCTTCGTCAGACATCACTTGGGTGGATCGAGTCGATTTTCACTACAATTTTTCAAACTCCTTGAGAAGTCAAATTTCCCAGGAGGTATTGATATGGTGGAAGCAGCAGACTCACTTGATGAGTACATGAGCCGATACACATGGCGAGTCTACTCCTGAAGTACGATGATGAGTACCATGGAGACAGACTAATGAGACACTTATAGAAGAAATTCCCTTATGTATCTTATTTTATTGCATTGTTATTTTACTTTTTAACTCCTTTGACATGAAGACAATATCTAGTCTTGTAATCATCTATGTTAAGAGTCTAGAATTGTGCCTTTTGTAAAACATTCCATAATAGTTTCTTTCCCGCTCTTCTCCTCTTCTACCGCATTCTCGCTGCACCTCAAGGTAAAAACATTTGCCTCACATGTCATTGTATTGATGCCTTAAAAACTCTACCAATACATATTTTTGGTTAACTTCAGAGTCAACTCCTTATACCATATTCTAAGATAAGACATGTTGCTGTTACCTAAATACGCCTATAATAGTTAATATATTACACTGTTTTGGTGTAATATTGTGGATTTTATTTTTACCCATTTTTATATATATTTTTTACATACAATTGAGATAAAAGGTGAGAGCAAGGGAGAGAGATGAAGAGAGAGCAGCTGGAGATCACATTAAAAATAAGTGAAATCATAAAAAAATATAAACTTGGGAGAAAAACAGAATAAACTTAATTAGGAAAATATAAAGACGAGAAAATATAGTAAAACATATAATAAAGCAGAATAAATACACAACAACAACACTTAAGCCTTTATCTCACTATAGCGGGGTCGGCTATATGGATGATTTGTCGCCATTGTGCCCTATCTTTAGTCATAATCTCACTAATGCCTAAGTACATCATGTCTTTCCTTATAGTTTCATTCCAAGTTTTTATTGGTCTACCCCTCCCCCATTTAACATGCCTATTTACTAAACTCTCACAACGCCTAACATGTGCCTCTAATGGTCTCCTTTATGCGTGTCCAAACCATCCTAGTCAAGCTTCTCACATCTTCTCTGCAATTGTTGTCACTCATGTCTTATCCCTGGTACATTCATTCTTAATTTTATCCAGTCTCGTGTTTCCACACATCCACCTAAGCATTCTCATCTCCACAACTCCCATTTTTTGCTCATGTACACAATTCACTGCCCAACACTGAACCATAGGGCATCATTGGTCTAATTGCAGTACGGTAAAACTTACCTTTAAATTTTAATGGTACTTTACGATCACATAAGATGCCTGACGCGCCTCTTCACTTCAACCAACATGCTTGGATTCTATGTATCACATCTTTATCAACACCTCCATCTTTTTGAACTATCGATCCAAGATATTTAAAGCACTCACTATGAGAAATATCTTGATCACCCAACTTAATAATGAAGTCATCCATCCTTCTTGCGTTGCTAAATTTAAGCTCCATATACTCTTTTTCCATGTTCAACCTAAAACCTTTCTTTTATAAAGCGTCTCGCAATTGTTCAAGTTTTGCGTTTACACCCTCGCGTGTCTCATTGACCAAAGCGATATTATCCGCAAATAATAAACACCAAGGTATTACCTGTTAGATATGTCCGGTGAGCTCATCTAAGATAAGGGTAAATAGATAATGATTTAAAACTGAACTTTGATGTAAGCCAACATTGATAGGAAATTTCCGTGTTAATCCTTCAGATGTCCTTACCTTCGTCACTGAATTTATATACATATCTTTGATTATGTCAATGCATGATACATTTACACCTTTCTTTTCTAAGACTCTCCATAAGATCTCTCTTGGAATCCTATCATAAGCTTTCTCAAGATCAATAAACAACACATGCAAATCTTGTTTTCTTTCTCGATTGCTGTCAATGAGTCTCTTCAAGAGATGTATTACTTCCATGGTCGACCGCCTTGGCAGAATCCAAATTGATTGTCTGAGATGCTAGTCTCTCGTCTTACTCTTCTTTCTATTACTCGTTCTTATAGTTTCATGACATGACTCATTAATTTAATTCCTTGGTAATCGTTAGAGAAAAATGATATATTGTAAAGGCCCATTAATTTGGCCCAATTTATTCTCTCTTGCTTTAGTGGGGCCCACATCTCTTGTCCGCCGCGAGCTCTTCTCTTCCGCTCGGGCTCTCTCCTCTCCCATATATATGTTCTCATACTTGTTGCGTTTGATATATGGAAAAGTCTCCTGTTCATAAGGTTCGCTAGGACCATTTCTCTACATGGTATCAGAGCCTTCCCGCGATGACCTCTGCTTGATTCGCTGCGGCTTCCTGGCCTTTCTTAACCCGCGCGGCCTCAATTCTCTGTCTTTTGTCCGCTACCCGCTCGGCCTCCTGCGGCCTGCCTTCCTATCCGCTCCGCTCCTCTTCTTCAGCTCCCTCGCGGCTTCGCCTTCTCCGCCGTGGTTCCACCCCTCCCCTCCGTCATTTTATAGCCTTCCCCCTCTTTACCGCGATCTCTCACCCGTTCGGGTCCACCTTCCCTCTCTCTCCTCCAGACCGCTCTCTCTCGCGGCCTGTTCTCTCACGCTGCGGCTTGCTGCTCTCGCTGCTTGCTCTAGCTCGCAGCGGACTCCCTCTTTTGTTTCGCGGCCTGCTCCGGCTGCGAACTGACTACTGCGGCCTGATCCGGTTGACCGCTGCGGACTGCCCCTCCAGCTCCAGCTCGCTGCGGCTTGTTCCTGCTCTCTGCGGCCTGCCTCTTCTGCGGTTTGATCCTCTTGGTCGCTGCGGTCTCTTCTCTATCTGCTTGAGTCTCTCTCCTCGCGGGTTCCTTCTCCTCAGTTCGCTGCTGTGATCCGCCTGACCGTGCGGGTTGTTCCTCTCTCACCCGCATCTTGATCGCGGTCTCCTCCGACTCTTCTCTTCTCTGTCCGTGCGGCCTGTCACTGCCCGCTGCGGACTTCTTCTCCCAGTCCGCTTCGCCTTTGGTCGCGACCTCTTCCTGCCGCTGGTGTTTTCACATCTTGACCAGGCGGTCTCTGCTCTACTCGCGCGGGTTCTCCTCTCTTGCGGATTGTTCTTTTCCGCCGGTCTCTCCCTTCCTGCACTTGCGGCTGCTCCTCTCTACTCGCTACCGCCTACACCAGTTCCTTGCGGCCTGGTTTTTACTGCACCCTCGGCTTCTCCTGCGGCCTGGTTCTCGCTGCGGGCTCGGCTTCTCCCTGGTCCTTGTTGCGGCCTCTACGGCCTTGCTGCGGCCTCCGCGGCCTTGCTGCGACCTCTGCGGCCTGGTCTTTGGCGACCCCTATAAGGATGTGTGCCTCTTCCGCCCTGCTCACCCCACCACTGGGCTCTGTGGTGTCTATCTCTGATAGTGGAAGCTCCTGTCTTGTACACAGTTTCTCATGGATTTTGGACTCCGGTACGACGCACCACATTACCCCACTACAGCCTCCACACTACCTGGCCTCCGTGCATCCTAAGTTCATCACTATTGCCAATGGGGCTACCACTCCCGTCTCTGGATCCGCTGACATCTCTCTTACTCCCTCTATTACCCTTCGATCTGTTCTTCATGTTCCTGGCTCTTATTTTAATCTTCTCTCTATTAGTCGTCTTATTCACGACCTTAAATGCGATCTAACCTTCTCTTCAACCTCTTGTGTTGTGCAGGATCGCAAGACGCAGAACATCCTCGGTACAGGGCGGCTGTCCAATGGGCTCTACATTTTTGATTCCTCTTCTCCCACCGCTCTCTCCACCATCTCTTCTGTTGACTGAAATCGTCGTCTTGGGCATGCTCCTCTTCCAATTCTCCAGAAAGCTCTTCCTGATGTGTCCCTTTCTGAGTTTCGGTGTGAGTCTTGCGTTTATGACAAACAACACTGTGTCTCTTTTACCTCCCCTAGTACTCGGTCCGAAGCCCCCTTCTCCTTAATCCATTCTGATATTTGGGGGTCATATAAGCTCCCGAGTGTTTTCGGCTATCAGTATTTTGTCACATTTATCGATGACTACTCACGTGTTACCTGGCTATACTTACTTCGAGATCGTACTGAACTTCCCTCCACTTTCCGTGCCTTTCTGGTAGAGATCCGTACTCAGTTTTCTGCCTGCATCAAACTTCTTCGTACCGATAATGCGCGCGAGTATACGGGCCGCACCTTCTCTAATATCTGCAACAAGTTTGATATTGTTCATCAGATCTCGTGTGCCTATACTCCTCAACAGAACGACGTCGCCGAGCGGAAGAATCGGCACCTTCTCGAGGTCGCCCGCTCTCTCATGTTTCAGATGCATGTTCCACCTCTCTATTGGAACTTCGTCGTCTCTACTGTCTGTCATCTCATCAACCGCATGCCCTCCTCTACCTTGAACTTCGTGGCTCCTGTCACTCTTCTCTTTCTTTCCAAGGCTCTGTTCTCTCTCACGCCCCGAGTCTTTGGATGCACATGCTATGTTCATAACTTGGCTCCGCCCACTGACAAGCTCGCTCCTCGAGCCACCATGGTGATGTTTGTTGGCTACTCCCGTACCCAAAAAGGATATGTTTGCTATTCTCCTACCGACGGTAAACTAATCATCTCTGTTGATGTCACCTTTTGGGAAGATCAACCCTTTCATACCATCTCTACAGATCCGTGTCTTCCTCCTCCTCTCATTCGGCCCGTCGTACCCGTTACGTCTCCTTTCCCCCCTCTACTTCCAACACCTACCCCCCCCCCCCCCCCCCCCCCCCCGCCGATCCGTCCTACGCCTCCTATCATCCACATGTACTCTCGTCGCCCTCCGAGCTCGCATGCCCTGCCACGGCCTCCCTCTACCGAAGTGATTTCGCGGCCTGCTGATCCAGTACCTGTCTCCACAGCTCATCCCATGGCGAATTATGTCTCGTTACATCGCCTGTCCCCGACCCTTCACACCTTTGCTACTTCATTATCCTCTATTTCTATTCCTACTTCTGTGCAGGAGGCTTTGCAACATCCAGGTTGGCGTGCTGTCATGGATGCAGAAATGCGCGCCCTTTGGGCGAATCGGACTTGGGATCTGGTCCCTCTACCACCTGGGAAGACTGCAGTTAGTTGCAAATGGGTCTTTGTCATCAAGCATGCTTTCGATGGGACGGTTGACCGTCTTAAGGCCAGACTGGTGGCTCGCGGCTTTACTCAACAACACGGTCTCGACTATGAGGAGACCTTCTCTCCGGTCGCCAAGCTCAACACGCTTTGTGTCCTTCTCTCTGTCGCTGTGCATCGTCGGTGGCCCTTGCACCAACTCGATATCAAGAATGTGTTTCTCAATGACGACCTACACGAAACCGTCTATATGCAACAACCTCCCGGGTTTGAGACCACGGGGGAGTCCAGAGTTTGTCATCTTAAGAAGTCTATCTATGGTCTCAAACAATCCCCACGGGCATGGTTCGATAAGTTCAGTAAAGCTGTTCAGGCAGTTGGTTTTACTCGGAGTTCGGCAGACTTCTCTCTGTTCACTCGACATAGAACAACCGACACGATTCTCCTTTTGGTTTATGTTGATGACATCCTAATCACAGACGATGACTCAACAGGAATACTAGAGGTCAAACAACATCTTAACTCTGTTTTCCAAACAAAAGATCTGGGCAACCTTCGATACTTACTTGGCCTTGAAATCGCAAGACGTCCTGATGGACTTGTCCTATCCCAACGGAAGTACTGCCTTGACCTTCTCCGTGATGCTGGCTACTCCGGGTGTAAACCTGTGGACACACCGATGGATGCCAATCACAAGCTATGTGCCCATGGGTCTGACTCTGATGATCTGCTTTCAAACCCTGAGTATTATTGACGGCTTGTAGGAAAACTGATATATCTGACAGTTACAAGACCTGACATCTCATTTGCTGTCAGAGTTGTCAGTCGGTATATGCATGCTCCTCGAGACTCTCATTTACAAGCCGTGGAACGGATCCTCAGATATCTGAAGAATGCACCAGGACAAGGGTTGATATATAAACCATCTTCTTCTCTATCTCTTGTTGCATATTCTGATGCGGACTATGCGGGCTCCCTGGATGATCGATGCTCTACTACGGGTTTTTGTACCTACTTTGGAGGGAATCTCATTACTTGGCGCAGCAAGAAACAATCTGTTGTTGCCCGCTCCTCTGCTGAAGCTGAGTATCGTGCAATTGCCGTCGTTGTTTCTGAACTCACCTGGCTGGAGGCTCTTCTTGGTGATCTAGGAGTCACCTTATCCTCGCCAACTGTTCTACTTTGCGATAGTCAGGCCGCCATCCATATTGCGAAGAACCCAGTTTTTCATGAAAGGACCAAACACATTGAAGTTGATTGTCACTTCCTCCGTGAAAAGGTTCAGTTAAAGAAGATAGAGCTAGAGCATGTTCCCGCTTCAAAGCAAGTTGCTGACATCCTCACCAAGGCATTGCCCCGACATTTGTACCATCAGTTCTTATCCAAGCTTGGTGCCTACGATTTGTATGCTCCAGCTTGCGGGGGAGTGTTAGAGAAATAAGATATATTGTAAAGGCCCATTAATTTGGCCCATTTTATTCTCTCTTGCTTTAGTCCCACATCTCTTGTATAGGACTCTTCTCCTCTCTCCTCTCCTATATATATGTTCTCATACTTGTTTTTGATATATGGAAAAGTGTTCATAAGGTTCGGGACCATTTCTCTACAGTAATTAACATAATTTTATATATCTTCTTTGTTTCTATACAAAGGTACGAAGATACTTTCTCTCCATTGGTTCGACATCCTCTTTGACTTCGGTATCTTATTGAAGAAACATGAAAATCACAAAATTTCTTTTTTCCCTAGATATTTCCATACTTTGATGGGTATATCATCTGACCCAACCACCTTTCCATTTTTTTATTTTCTTTAAAGAAAATAATGCAGAATGAATAAATAAACAAAATATAAAGGAGAGAGAAAATACTTAAAAATATATTAAACTTAAAAATATATAAAACAAAATCAAAATATTTTTTCATGATAGGAATTAGTGTATGGCCTGAAGATATTCTAGCTGCTAGACACTGGGCATGGAAAATACCTGATAGAGCCAAAATATTGAAGCCCCCTGACAGATACTATGCACGTGGTATCCTGTGCCCACCCTTGTAGTGTATAAATTAGAATATTTTTCTAGGTTAATTTTGTTTTCAACAATTACACTATGTTCATTGTGTTCTGTCATCCCATAAATTGTTAAGTATTGGCCTTGTATTGAGCTTTAAGACTTGTATGTAACGAGGAAACTGGATATTTTTGAAGGCAACTATCATACTCTTATTCAGTCCAAATGTTTGGTTGAAAAGTTATGTTGGAGTGTATGAGTTTATTATTATATTAATATTTGTGTGTGAGTGGGTATTAGTTCCACATTGCCAGTTCAGTCGGTAAGTGTCCATGTAATTCCTATATTAAGCCCCTATGAGGATGAATGAAAACACTACTTCTATTCCAATTTTCCCTCTTCCAACATGGTATCAGAGTTAAAAGATTTGAAACTCTAAAATATTTTCTCTCGTGGCTGCCACAAGATCTCTTGGTTTTTTTCTCTACTAATCGGTCGACGCCTCTACTTGGGCTCCGAGCGGGTGCGTGCCCCCCGCTCCCGCTGATGTGATCGTCTGGTGATTCCATCGACGGGAGCAGTCCTTACCCCCACGAAAATTCGTTGAGCCCCTCTTCCTGTCGATGCCCGTCGTCCGTTGCTGTTGTCGCTGGCAACTTCTCCCGTCGAGCCATCTCCTCTAGCCTGCGCTCGATCCAGTCGCCAAGGGAAGCGACCTCTCTGTCCCTCATTTTCATCAACGAACCGCCGCTCTCGATCCCGTTGACATCGTCGCCTGGGCTTACGATCATGGCTCTCTCCGCTACATGCTCCTATTTTCCAGATCTTGTTGTGCTTTTTCTCGTCCGTCTGCTGCCGCCGGTCTTCCTGATGAGACCGATTTATATGAGGTTTTTCGGACTCATCTGAGCTCATTTTCACATACATGCACTTCACTTTTAGTCTATTATTACTTATATTTCACTGATTCACTCTTCTCACACGAAGTGCACATTTTGGCTCATTGTGGTATACAATTGTGTACTACTTCGCTGGGGGTAAGCATGCTGTTTTCCTCATTAATTTAATTTGTGTTTCTTGTTGTTTCTATGTTGCTGGTGCATGTGGCCCTGGTTTGTGGTTTGCATTGCAGGTGGGCAGATCCCCATTTCAGTTTGTTCCAAACCTGTATGAATCACATGACCGTGCATTTTCTTTTCATATAGTTGATTCCAACCATGTGTATTCTGCATTACCCTAAAGTGGTGATCTTCCCCGACTCGTGTGTTTTATGCGCGCACGGTAAGTTTCTACCGTGTGTGAGTAAAATCGCATGAGCTTCTCTTTTTGTCTAAAATTTTATGATTTAATTGGCCGTGTGTTTCCTTCACGCACGGTTGAGTTCAACCGTGCGAGAAGGAAATCACACGATTCTTCTGTTTTAGCCTGGTTTTCTCCGGTTTGTCGCTACCTGTGCATTTTGTTCTCACAGAGTCGGTTTGACCGTGCGTGAGCAAAATCACACGAGCCATTTGTTTGCTTGGCTGGGTGTTTCTGTCTGATAAATTTCACACGCTTTCACGCACGGTCGTGCATTCGACCGTGCATACCTGTTTTTTACACTTGTTGCTATATAAGTACAGGAACTTCGCCCTAATCCAGATCTTTGGCCATTTTCGCGCCCAACCGCTCCTTTCTGCCCAATTTCGCCATTCCATCACCGTCCACCTCCGGGAGAAGCTCCGACCACCATTCCACTGCTTATCCTCCTCTAGGCCATCGCCCCTTTGCCGCCTCCGTCATCTCAAACGTTCAAGGTCCATTTCGAGGTATTACTCGTTGCATCCAAGGAGAGCTCTTGCAAATGCCGTGGTCGAAGGAGATTAGTGAAGAAGACGGGTCCATTGGGAGGAAGTGAGTAAGTGACATCCCTCCTCTACCCCGGACTGCAACCGTAGACTTAGCGCGAACAAGGATTGACAAGCCTCCGATTCAGGCCGAGAATCCGCAGCGAGACTTCGTTCTTTGGTTGTAGCTCTTGCTCTTTCTTTGGAAGTTTTTGTGGTTTATGTGATTTGAGGTGCGCTTCCATTCCATCCCCAATCTCACTGTTACGTTGAGTTGCCGCACTAGCAATTGCTAGTGACATGAGTTGTGATGAGGTTCTTACGACCCTTACTCCACCTGTGGGTGATCCCTCCATCCGCTAGCCTACTCGCCCATCCACCAATCGAAGCAGTGCATAGCGGCCTGCAGTAATTCCATTCGCCAAACGAAGCGGTACTTGCAACCCGCATTAACTCAGATTAGTTTTTGTTTTACTTTTTGCAAACCAAATCAAAGCCCCGTTTAGTTCTAAAATTTTTATAATTACTTTTTTGAACAAGAGAGTCTCGCATCCCAACCTGCGTTCCTTGAGAGATAGATACTTGGGGAGATTCGCCCATTTTATATTACTTGTGCGACTGGTGCACTTGTCGTTCAACGCATCACTTCCCCCTTCTTCGATGAGGTCGTGCAACTCCTCTTTCTTCCGCCGGATCGAGCATCCCGTTTCTTCTTCATGTCGATGCTTGCATGAGCTTCTCATTCCAGATCCCGTTGTTGCCTATAATGATCCAGTCGGCCATGGTTTCTCTTGTGTTGCCTCCAGGGATCCCCATCTGCTTCCTCTATGGATCCTGCTCGCGCAGTGTGCTCGCCATAACAAAATCTTCCTGCTGCTGCCTCTGTTGGCTGTTTTTTTGCTGATCTCGTCGGTGCTTTGGATCCCATTGCGCTCCTCTCTCAAAGAATGATGATGCCTCGTGATGATTTGGTCCCTTTTTATGTTTTTTTGTCTTTTAATGTTTTTTACTTGATTATTGTTAGTATTTGTTATGATTGTTGTTATGCCTATATGCACGTGTGTTCCACGTAAGGGGGAGTGTTTGGGACAAAGGCGACTCAGATGATCTTTCCTGACATTCTCCTTTATTCCACACGACCTCTAGGATTATGTCGTCTGTTGTTATGCGTCTCCCCATATTTTTTTAGAATGGTCGTGTGTTGGGACGCGATTGATGTTGGTGTTCTAATCTCAGAGGGTTGTGTCGTGTGGGACCGTGTCGTGCGGGACTGTGTCGCGAGGGACCGTTTTTTTGCGGATTATCCCCGATAGGTTATCCCTGGTTTCCCGGTTGATGATTAGGTTCACATATTTTGTTCTCTTTCGCATGTGTGTATAGGTGATGTTGGTTGACCGGTTTCCAGCAATTCCACGTCGTGTGTGGGTCCTGCGTCGTGTGTGGGTTAGTGTCATGTGTGGATATGTCCCCGACTTGATTCTCTGGTTTGGATTTTCCCCGGTGGCTCGTCTGATGTTTTGTCTTGCATCCCCTACCTCCATTGCCATTATTTGATATGCCCAAGCTGAAGGTTCCCCCTTCAGCTTGAGGGGGAGTGTTGGAGTGTAGTAGTTTATTATTATATTAATATTTGTGTATGAGTGAGTGTTAGTCCCACATTGCCAGTTCAGTCTGTAAGTGTCCATGTAATTCCTATATTAAGCCCCTATGAGTATGAATGAAAACACTACTTCTATTCCAATTTTTCCTCTTCCAACAAGTTATTCACTAGAAATATTATGCAGGCAAATGCTACAGACAAATATGCCTGCCTGGACTCCAAATTTTTTCCTCTAAAAAGTATATTTCATTTCTTGGAGCTTCCCCATATTCATTGTTTAAAATATCATTCAAGCCTGCGAAGATTGCTAAAAAAACAACAAAAAAAGGACACATAGCCAAAGTTTACAATGGAACTTATTTTCTGATATCTTACGCCAATTTTTCACTTGATTAAAGTGATCTTGGTACATATAGTTGAGAGCCGGATCCATCTTGTCTAGGTTGGATATGAAAAAGAAATATACTGGTGAAGCATGGCTCAAAGATAAGGTTCTTTCTGAGCAGATTTCCTTGAAGGATGCATTGAAGTTATCAATAACTGCGTCACTAGAAACAAAATTGGTATGTACTTCAAAAAATTTAGTTTATTGTTCTGAGTCTTAGGATTGACCAGAAAGATGTAGGTGAAGAGTTCATTGATTTTGTGTTAATTGTGAAATTGTACAGAGTGTCAAATCTGGTTCTAATTCCTTCCATATTCGTCTAACTTACACCCACTTAGAAGCTTCATTATCTCTCCGTAATGCTCTTCAAGAAGCTCATAGTTCCAAGCGAAGGAGAACAGGTATATAACTATTCCTTCTATAATCACTGATTTTTTTAATTTTTTATAGTCTGCTGATGGATACCCATACTTGCTTGCACATGCATGGCTACTTATCTGAAATGATTACCTCAATATTGAGCAAAGCTGCTGTGTTTTATTTTAACCGCATCTTAGCATTTTAACTTGGAGACAACAGCTCAAGTTGATTCACTTAATTTGAATCTAGTGTAGCTAAATTCTAAATGTCAGTGTCTCCTTGAATGCTAGTTGGAATTACGAGATTTGTTGCAAACAGTAGTATTTATTTATTGTTCACAAGTTCATCAAATACTTTATGATGCACATTTAAATTTACAATATTATAAGAAAGTAAATGGGTCTTCCATGCATTTGTTTTTTGTGAGTGTGTGCATGCGTGTGTTATAACGGCCCCACGTTCCAGACACCATCACAATTTTCATTCATTTCTCATTTCACAGAGTTGCCAGGAAATTGAACATTCAACATTTATGAGTACATAAAAAAAATGCAGAAAAGTAAAACATTTTATTTATTTTACATGACCAGTACATCGATCATACAAAAGATAACCCATCGTATATGTATACAAAAAAAGTTGGTATCTTATATCTGTGCTACATAGAAAAGTATATCATATGCTTGCATGACTTCCGATAAAAGAGGATTTGATCTCTCTCTATATCTTTCTTCAGCTCTGCGACTTTGTTCTCCTTCAAGTTCATCTCTTTCTCGTCTACTTAAATAGGTGCGGAAAGGTTCCTGAAACAGGAAGATTTACATTATCATGTATTTGTTTTACTTACATCTTATGTACTCTTGTCTCGCTGAAAGTTCAAATAAACCTCGCCCTCTGATACCATTTAATTGTAACAGCCCCACGTTCCAGGCACCATCACAATTTTCATTCATTTCTCATTTCACAGAGTTGTCAAAAAATTGAACATTCAGCATTTATAGGGTCAACCTAACAGTGGAGGTGAGGTGAATGTCCTCCCAATATATAATGGAATGAAAGAAAACGTGGGAATAAGAAAAGACACGTTAAGAAATGTGTGCGAATATGAAAAGGCACGCAAGCGCGCTATATAAATGATAAGAAATGTTAATATTAGGGTTTAGGGTTTTTCGATTTTCTTTGGTTATTTGCATATAAAAAGTTTCTGTAATGGATTTTAAGCCCTAATCCGTGATTCCAGGGAATTTTGGTGGAACCCTAGTTAAGATTAAGTCGATTTTGATTGTAGGGTTGAAAAAAGGGAAATCATAAGGATCCTTAGCCTGGATATCTCTCTCATAGGAGTAAAACCTCATCCACATAGTCTTTGGATGACAAATTGTCGAGGGAAATATTATTCTTATAATCTAAATAATTATTTGGAGGCTAAGTATTGTTGCCCCTTTCACTAAAAGGGTGAAAGTCCACTAATTTAACTTAGGACAACAAAACTCTAAGTTATAAAACATTATTTGACCTAATTAGGTCAATTGAAACCCATCAAAGGGGATTATGACATACTTGACCTAATTAGAGACATCAATTTGATGTTCTTAACATATTTAAGGATGATATATTATAGAAAATGACGTCGCATGGAAGCGGAAGGCGCAATGACGGTAACAAGAACGATAAAGGGAAAGCCACAGTGAGTTCTCACCCTTTTTATAATTGCTTTTATTTCACATTTATATGATTATTATTCCTAAACATGTCTCTACTTTATGTTGAAATGAAGAAGAATTTAAATAAATCATGTAATGAAGAAAAAACTAAAAAGTAATTAAACAATTAAGGTTGGAACCTCATACCTCTCTTGAGGAATTGAGAGTTAAAATGCCCAATAATACCGAGATGACTACAAGGCTTAGATGTACAGTGTGACTAACAATTGATAACAACCCAGTAGAAGCAGATGTTGCGGTTCTACCCCTATACGAATTTGACATCATTCTAGGGATGGATTGGTTATCAAGACGTGGAGTCATCATCAACTGTAAAAAGAAGGAAATTACACTTAAACTGAACGATCAAACATAGTGTAATTTTAAAGGATTGGATGAAGTTTTGAAAATTATTATATCTTCATTAAAGGCGATGCAGAAACTAAGGAAAGGTTGTGAAACAACTTTATCTCTAGTTATCTCGCATTCATATCATTCATTTTTGTATCTTCTTGTTGTTGTTTACCTTCTTCTATTCATCATATACTTGTATATATTTTTATGTGCTTTGATCATTCGTTTTTATTTCTTTATCCTTATCTCTTATACTCTTCAAGTTGTTATCGGACAATGTTAAGAGTATATTAACATTTCTTATCATTTATATAGCGCGCTTGCGTGCCTTTTCATATTCGCACACATTTCTTAACGTGCATTTTCTTATTTGCACGTTTACTTTCATTCCATTATACATTTGGAGGGCATTCACCCCACCTCCACTGTTAGGTTGACCCTTAACTTAGCTCATTTCATTACATTATTCATTTACTTTTTATTTTTTCTTCATTACATGATTTATTTAAATTCCTCTTCATTTCAACATAAAGCATAAACATGTTTAGGAATAATAATCATGTAAATTTGAAATTAAACCAATTATTAAAAGGGTGAGAACTCATTGTGGCTTTCCCTTTCCCTTTATCGTTCATGTTACCGTCATTGCGCCTTCCGCTTCCATGCGACGCTATTTCCTATAATATACCATCCTTAAATATGTTATGACATCAAATTGATGTCTCTAATTAGGTCAAGTATGTCATAATCCCCTTTGATGGGTTTCAATTGACCTAATTACTAATTAGGTCAAAGAATGTTTTATGACTTGCGGTTTTGCTGCCCTAAGTTAAATTAGTAGACTTTCACCCTTTTAGCGAAAGGGGCAACAATACTTAGCCTCCAAATAATTATTTGGATTATAAGAATAATATTTCCCTCAACAATTTGTCATTCAAAGACTATGACGATGAGGTTGTACTTCTATGAGAGAGATATCCACGCCAAGGATCCTTAGGGTTTCCCCCTTTTCAACCCTAAAATCAAAATCGACTTAACCTTAACTAGGGTTCCACCAAAATTCCTTAGAATCACGGATTAGGGCTTAAAATTCATTACATAAAATTTTTATATGCAAAGAAACAAAGAAAATCAAAAAACCCTAAACCCGAGGATTTCTACCCTTTTCAATCCGTGAATTTTTTTTTGAAAAAGAAACAAGAGAACTGGAGAGGAAGATATTCCCTCTCGAATGGAAGAGAAATCAGAAGAAATGGAGGTGAATCGGGCTCTCGGGAGGGATCGACGGTGTGCGGCTTCCCTCGGCTTCTGGCTGTCGCCCGTGCTTTCTTGCGGGATCGGGAGAGGAATAGAGTGAACCGTGGCTTCTCCTTCTATTTTTTTATCGGGCGCCGCTTCTCCCAAGCACGACACGCGTGTCTTTGAACCGGAACTTGCCGGTTCAACCCATTTCAACCGGTTCTCTCTTCCTATTTTCTATAAGCACATCAATTACACACAATAGTCACATTTCATTCCTGTGAAAAATGATTAGTATAAGAGATAAGGATAAGGAAATAAAAACGAATGATCAAACCACATGAAAATATATACAAGTATATGATGAATAGAAGAAGGTAAAAAACAAGAAGAAGATGCAAAAAAGAATGATATGAATGCGAGATAACGAGAGATAACGTAATAATCAAGAGAAGATAACATATTAAATCCATAAAATATGAATAAGATATCATAGTAATGAAAGGAAACCATGAGAATTCATTTAGTCTTTTACTAATAAAAAATGTAACTAAACAGGTCATGGAGGAAGCCACTTTCGGCACGTCTAGCCGCCCCCTACACGTCGCGAGAAGATGTACAAAATCTGGGTCGAGGTCGTCACCACAGTTTTCGGAGTGCTGAATGCCCACAAAGCTGTCTGCCGCGATCCAGATTGCCCTCATGATGAGTTCCAGTTTTGCTTTCAGTAGTCTGTAGTGTCCCTGATAATTTCTCACGGAAGAGTGGAAATTCAAACTGGAAAAGGAAGAAAAGAGGTCCTCCAATGCAAACTCGAAGTGAAAGCGGAGCCAACAGTAACACGATGAAGCCCTTATGTCCAAAATACTGGAAGAATCATTTTGATGAATGTCTAAAGGGGACCAGAGTTTGTTTTAAGTGTCAGAAGCCGGGACATCGCCGACAAGATTGCCCGTTATGGAAAACGTTACCTGAAAGAAGATGAATTTATGTTAAAAAATTAATGTTGTAATATTAACACACCTTAAATTTGGTGGCATCACAGTGTGTGTGGGGGTGGGGGGGTGTGGAGAAAAATCTAAAATGTAATACTGCAACTGAGTTTTGGCTTTTATACATTCAGACAGTTGTGATGAGTTTGATGTTGTCACACAAAAATGATGTTTTTCTTTTTATAATAATATACATGTAAAACTGTAGAAGGATTGACCTCAATACTTTTAGTATTGAAATATATACATAGATTCTTTTTTAGATATTATTTTGTTGTCAACATTTTTTTTAGCAATGAACAACAGTCATAACGTATCTCAAGAAGATATTAGATATTTATTGAGATTTGCAGTTTAGGGGATATTACAATAAAGTGGTTGACTAGTCTTTTCAATAGAATTTTGAAAATTACGATGTCAAACGACGGGAGAATAAATTGTTGGGTTTTCCATACAAGGGGTGGAACAACACATCACATGTGCGCAGCGGAATAAACATACAAGAACAATCCAAAAAAGTAAAGGATCTTGCGATCTCCATGAATCGAGTAATAAAAGTATACAACAAGACATTGTACCTGAGAGAGATTGAGTCTTTACTCAACCAAAATGCTCCAATGATCCTGTCCAGAAAGTATGCGGCTGAGTCCACGCAGAACTATATTTGCGACTCTACAGGTATCCACACGAGCGGTGGAAAATCCCATGGATTTGTCCTACAATAACTGGGTCGGAGAAGGACTGCTTTCCGCGTCTCCATGAATTGCTAGATTCATTTCTAGGAGAGACGGCGACAAGGATTCACGACGTGATCTTGGGCAAGTAACGGCTTCAGAAGCACACACTTCAGTTACACATACACAGGAAAACCCTTTTCCATGTCTATTTATACTCAAGGATATCAAACAGACACAAGTCCTCTTAGAAGTTCGCCAAAACTCGACTTGCGTCGATATGCGTCGACTTGCAGTCGACGCAGCGTCGATAAGCAGTCGACGCAACGTCGATAAGCAGTCGACGACACTCGACGCAATTTGCGTCGACAGGCAGTCGACGCACTTGCGTCGAATAGAAGTCGACGTAACATCGATATCTACTCGACATAGCGTCGACTAACAACAAGAGAGTACTCAGTGGGAGTACTCGTTCGGAGTACTCGGCGGCCTCCAGGAGAGTACTCGTCGGGAGTACTCGATGTCCTCTAGGAGAGTACTCGTCAGGAGTACTCAGCGACCTCCAGGAGAGTACTTGGCTGGAGTACTCGTCGGGAGTACTCGGCGGCCTCCATGAGAGTACTCGGCGGCCTACAGGAGAGTACTCGGCGGGAGTTCTCTACGGCTTTCAGGAGAGTACTCGCACCCCGTCTGGATGTGGGAATAACGTTCTGGTTAAGGCGGGGCGGCTGTTCCCAGACCATACCCCTTTTCATCTTGGATTTGCCTATAAATAGGACCTCGAGGCACAAGTGAAAGGCAACTCCCCCTCCCCCCACCCTTCGATGGTGGTCGGGTTCAATGTCCGCCTCACTTGTGCCGAGTTCAGTAATGACTTTAGGAGAGGAAGTTCCTATAGACTTCCGGGCGTGTGGCGGGGCCTCCTCACTGCAGTATGTGGATCTTGTTTGCAGGCAATCCAGAGCTGTTCTTTGCGTTCGCTAGCTTCTTCTCGCCAAGTCTCATGGGGGTCGACTACTAAACTAGTAACCTTTGACCATCCCCTTGATCCGAACGCAGTTGAACTTGCTTCCGGGTTTCAACAGTTATAATACTTTCTATTGGCATGCCTCAATTGGTGTCAGACAATTTCAATTGCTAACTCAATTGAAGACTCACAGCTTGTCGACATTCAACTAGGGGAAGACAAAATCAGGAGAAGACTATATTTGTCTGAGAACAGAAATGGGGAAAAGTTTGGTATAAGAAAGTGATTCAAAGAGGGAGAAACACTCTTACATAAAATCATTCGGAAGCTGCAACATCTACTGCAAGCGAAAGGGAGAAGATCTAATAGATGCTTCTGATTCAGAAGGAAGGAATGTACCTCAGGGGGAACTAAACATAAGTAACAAGGAAGCTGATGTGGACGTTTATGTTATGGGTTGTTATGGGTCTCGAGCACCGAGACCTTTTATCTTTATTATTATGTCTTTATGTCTTGTTAGGTGAGTGTTAGGAGTTATGTGTGTCATTATTATCCTGTAGCCTATATAAAAGCATGAGCATTGTATGCATGATATCAATAAATGAAAAGTCTAGTTCTTGTCCTCTTGTTGTGAGATCTTTGTTGATGGCTCTCTTCTCTAACGAGCAACCTCGTTTAGGCAGTCACGATTAAGACTCCGTTGTATCCTACTCCAATATCATCACTGACTCCGGCCACTACTTCGGCGAGTTACCGTTGTTACGGAAGTAGGCCCGTAATAGTTTATTTTTTCATTTTTCTTGTGTAGTTTTGTCCTCATCAAATATGTGAAAATTGTTGGGAAAATCCATGTGGATTTGTTGGTACAAAATCATGATAAGACTACTTCTAGAAGAAGGAAGAATCACAGAGGAAAAAGTTGTGAGGAAGTTAGAAGAAACAAAAAGTTGGTTGAATTCATTCACCAACTGTCAAAGATCTTTGATCGGGGACCAGTCGGTCAAAGATCTCTGACCGGGGACCAGTCAGTCAAAAATCTCTGATCGGGGACCAGTCAGTCAAAGATCTCTGACCGGAGACCATTCGATCAAAGATCTCTGAATGAGGACAAATCAACCATTTCTGACCGGGGAACATTCAACGATCTTTGACCGGGAATCAATCAGTGATCTTTGACCGTGGATCGATTGATAATTGACCCGGGACCGACTGATAATTGATCGGGACCGAGCTGATAGTTGACTGGGGACCGAGCTGATAGTTAACTGAAGACAGACTGATGGTTGATTGGGGCTGAGCTGATAGTTGATCGAGGATCGACTGGTACTTCACCGGGGATCGACTGGCAGTTGGCCGGAGATTGACTGATGGTTGACTGGTACCCAGTCAAAGATACATTTGTATATAAAAGAGCCATTGCAGAATAAGAAAAAACAAGTCCAAAAAGGAAGGTGCCCATCCTTTTGGGGATTTGATCAGGAAGGAGTTTAATGGAATAGGAATTAGTTACTGCTCTTCCTTATTAGCTCACAGATAAGGAAAAATATAAATACAGAAGAAAGAAGAATAAAAAGGAAGCACTCTAGAAACCCTAGCCGACTCTCTAATCTTCTCTCTCTCTTTGTAATTTCTTTAAGGAAGCTGCGTCTCTCTTCTTTCTTGAGCCAGCAAGAATCACATTTCCCTTGTGATATTCTCCCTTACCGAACATTCACACATGTTGTAAAGGGTTTCATGTCTCCCTTCAAAAGAGTTGTGATGTGGTTCGAGTCTCCAGATAAAGAGTTGTCGGTTTGGACTCTCCAGAGGAAAAAACTCACTGCCTTGGTGAAGACAGTGCTATCCCACATGATGTGGAAGAAAAGAGTACCCAGATTTATTGGTGAACCTTTATAAAATCTAGTGTCGTTTAAATGCTTGCTCTATATCTTTAGATCTCCTTCCGTCTTTTTATTTTTGCATTTTTTGTTCTTTTATTTTCTTGTGAATGTGAATTTTCATATAAGGAGTAATATCCACATAATCAGTCACAAATATGGACTTTCAGTATCTTATTATGAGATCTGTTAATCTAATATTTAAAAATATCCTTAACATGCCTTCGACATTCAACATTCGATATCCGATATTTTAAAACTAAGGGTTCCTTTGGCGCGGCGGTGGCGGGCGGAAAACACTGTTCCAGCCTGAGCTTTCGAACCGGAGATCATCGGGGGTTCGAAACGGGGATTTTGCCCCGTTTCTCATGGCGCGGCGGGTCTAGTCGGAGCAAACGTCGCTGGAGGGCGTTTGTTTACCCGCCGTCTGGCGGCGTTTTCCCCAAACGGCCGGCGAAAACATCGCGCCAAATGAACCCTAAATCTGACATGTCATCCATTCGATGTTTACAACAATGAAATTTACAACCACAATGCATTTACATAACATAGAATCTTTATCCTGTTGTAATATTAACGGAGATGCATATAAAATAGATCCAAAATGAGATGCATTGACGAATGTTTTTCATTGATCATGTATTTCTAATTGGTGAGTCATCTAGTGTAAGTATAAAATGGGTACGTCTTCAAATTCGCAAACTAAAGACAGTATATTATTTATAATTTTAGTGGGGTAATATTATCAGTTATTTAGCAATTATTAATTTATCTCATTAGAAGATAAAAAGATACCTAGATGCAATAGGTTTAAGTATCTTAGTTTGATATTTAGAATAGTGGGATATAGCTAAAGATACTAGAGTTAACATTGTGAGGTTAAATGGAGAAGTGTCTCATGTAGTACACTGTGATAATTATAAAAGTCATTGATATCTATGTTAAATTTTGTCGAAAGGAAAATGCTAAGATGAATATGTGGAGATATTGAAAAATAGATTAATGTATGTTTATGTTAAAAATAAACTTGAGTGGTTTGGGCATGCGTAAGCGCAACGAAGCTTGGAAAATGTATCAATTGGACACGTATATAGAGTTAACGTTGAAGGATTAGGTAGTAACAAATCCAAAGGTAACATGAAATGAGATTGTTAAAACTGATTTGCGTAGACTATTTTTAATACCTCTGGAAATTTTCAACATGAACTGGCAAAAAATAAGGATTCATAAACATAACCTCGTCAGATGATCAATACATTGATTGAAGATACTGTCAAAACTGAATTACTAGCTAAATATTGAAATTGCTGCTAGGACTGAGATCACAACTTCCACGGTTGGGACCAAATCAAAACTAAAATTTAGAACCCTTGTCGGACATGCCGGCTTGTCCATCTTGAGTAGCAAAAGCACATGTTGTACAAGGTGAAAAAGAAAGCTTGCATGGTTTTATTGAACTACTATCTAGTTTCTTCTTTTATAAGTGTATATATATATATATATATATATATATATATATATATATATATATATATATATATATATATATATATATATACTAGCATCTTCAAGCAGGCTTCGCCCGTTCTCGATGCGTCGCTGTGGGCTACGCCCGCAATCAAGTGAGCTTCGCCCGCTTCGCGGGCTTCGCCCGCCCCCGGCGAGCGAAGCCTAATTATAAAAGTATTTAAAAGCATTTTAATACTTTTATTAATTATAAAAACATATAAATTATTAATTTAATTATTAAATAAAAAAAGGAAAAAAAAACCAATACCCGTCCCGCACTCCCGCCCCCTCACGGCCTCACCCCCGCCGCCGCGGCGGCCTGCCCAGCGCCAACCGGGGGGTTCGCCGGCCTCCGGCGAACCCGCCGGGGGTTGTCCGGCGGCGAGCGGGCAGGGCCACCGCCGGCGGTGGCCCTGCCCGCTCGCCGCCGGACAACCCCCGGCGGGTTCGCCGGAGGCCGGCGAACTCGCCGGTGGGCGCCGGGCAGACCGGCGGCGGCGGGGGTGAGGCCGTGAGGGGGCGGGAGTGCGGGATGGGTATCGGGATTTCGGAAGCTGTGAACAGTGCTGGTTTTTGGAGATCTGGATGTTAGCAGACCCGTTTTTGAGATCCAATGGCCAGATGCGATTTTCTGGAGATTAGCAGGCCCGTTTTTGAGATCCAATGGCCATATGCGATTTTCTGGAGATCGGACGGTCCAGATGCGTTTGATGGGTGCTTCCAAATATGAGTATTGTTTTATATAATAAAGATATATATATATATATATATATATCTTTATACTATAAGCAAACTCCAAAACAGTCATGGTGTAACATTCGTCTCTCAAAATACCCCCCAGCCATGGTGTAACCTTCACTTACCCAAAATACCCCTTCATATCTTCTTTTTATTTCAAAAGATTTGGTTTTTGAGTCATTTCTACTTTGCTGCCAATATGTCCCGCTCAAATTTGCGAAGGGACGCTGTAATAAAATCGGAATGCTGGAAGCCCTAAACAAAAAAACTCGCACAACTATTCATTCCCTCCCCTCCGCCGCTCCGCACTATAGCGATCTCTTCGCCCCCCCTCCGCCTCTCCCGCAACTTCAGCGCTCTCTTCGCCCCATTCCGCCTCTCCCACACCTCCTCACTCGTTCTCGATGCAGAGCCGACACGCCTCACGCTTCTTCGACGCAGAGCCGACACACTTCATTCGCCCCATTCCGCCTCTCAAACTGCTCCCTGTAAGGATTTCTGATCTTAGGTTATTTTGTATATGGATTTCTTGATCTTAGGTATTTTCGTTTTGGATTTCTGATTTGGATTTCTTTCTGCATTTCTGATCTTAGGTTTTGTATATTGATTTCCGTCGATGACATTTATACTAACCAAATGATTTCCCTGGTTCATATGTGTTGAGAGAGCTCAAAACTTGTATGTATTGCTTGTGTATATAAATACAAGGAGAGAGTACAAATATATAGGGAGAGGAAGAGAGAAGAAAATCCTATACAAGATGTGGGACTAAAGGAGGAGAGAAGATAAAACAATAAATGGGCCCAATAATAGGCCTTTTACATAGGCTATTTTAACACTCCCCCGCAAGCTGGAGCGTACAAATCGTATGCGCCAAGCTTGGACAAGCACTAATAGAATAATGTCTTGGAAAGAGCCTTTGTGAAGACATCTGCAACTTGTTCCGATCCTGGGACATGCTTTAAGTCAAGCTTCTTCATTTGAACCTTTTCCCGGATGAAGTGACAATCGACCTCAATATGCTTCGTCCTTTCGTGAAAGACCGGGTTCTTTGCGATGTGTATGGCGGCTTGACTATCACAAAGGAGAAGAGCCGGTGATGGTAATTTTACACCCAGATCAGTAAGAAGACTCTCAAGCCATGTTAATTCTGATACAACCGATGCCATTGCCCGGTACTCTGCCTCAGCTGAAGAGCGAGCAACGACCGCTTGTTTCTTACTTCGCCAAGTTACAAGATGTCCTCCAAGGTAAGTGCAAAAACCACTCGTAAATCGCCGGTCATCGAGAGAGCCAGCGTAGTCGGCATCCGAATATGCCACCAATGTTGGAGCAGAAGGGGAGGTCCTGTAGACAAGTCCCTGACCAGGAGCGGTTTTCAGATACCTGAGAATTCTTTCCACTGCTTGAAGATGAGATTTTCGAGGAGAGTGCATGTATCTGCTGACAAGACCAACAACAAAGGAGATATCCGGTCTGGTAACCGTGAGATATATCAGTTTTCCAACAAGACGTCGATAATATTCAGGATTCTGAAGAAGGAGATCGGAGTCAGAGGCCTGGGCACACAGTTTGTGGTTCACATCCATAGGAGTATCACTGGGCTTGCAGCCAGACAGACCCGCATCATGAAGAAGGTCAAGACAATATTTTCGTTGAGAGAGAGTGAGCCCATCTGGCCTTCTGACAATCTCAAGGCCCAAAAAGTAGCGAAGGGGTCCCAAATACTTGGTCTGGAAGACTGAGTTTAGATGGACTTTGACTGCCTGTATCCCTTGAGAGTCATCTCCAGTAATGATAATATCATCGACGTAAACTAACAGAATAACCGTTCCTGTTGGGTGGTGACGAGTAAAGAGCGAGAAGTCGGCCGAGCTCCGAGTGAAGCCAATCGCACGGAGGACCTTGCTGAATTTTTCAAACCATGTCCGCGGAGATTGTTTGAGACCATATAAAGCCTTGTTAAGATGGCAGACCTGAGACTCCCCCGTGGTCTCAAACCCGGGCGGTTGCTGCATGTAGACAGTTTCCTGGAGGTCCCCATTCAAGAAGGCATTCTTGATATCCAGCTGAAAGAGAGGCCACCGGCGATGGACAGCAACAGAGATGAGGACACGAACACTATTAAGTTTTGCCACCGGAGAGAACGTTTCCTTATAATCGAGCCCTTCCTGTTGAGTGAAACCGCGAGCCACAAGACGGGCCTTTAGACGGTCAATTGTCCCATCGACAACATGTTTGATGACAAAGACACATTTGCACGCAACTGGTTTCTGGCCCGGTGGAAGAGGAACAACAGACCAGGTCTGGTTAGACCAGAGAGCAGACATTTCTTCCTCCATGGCTGCTCGCCAGCCGGGATGTTGAAGCGCCTCCTGCACAGAATTAGGAATAGCAACCGAAGAGAGAGAAGTAGTCAATGTGCGTAAATGGGGAGAGAGACGATGAAGAGAGACGGAGTTGGCCAGCGGATGAGCAGTGGAAGGCGATACCTGATCAGTCGGATGCAGAGTATCCATGGTAGAGACCGACGACAAAGGGGCAACAGAAGGGGTAGAGCGACGAGTGTAGACACAGATAACTGGTGGTTTGGAGGGAACGACAGGCGGTGGAGAGGGAATGACATGCAGTGGAGGAGTGGCAGGAATGACCGGGCGGGGAATGGATGGAGGTGTAGGTGGGGGATGGTCAGGTAAGGGAGCAGAAAAGAATGGTTGATTCTTGCGGAAAGTGACATCAGCTGAAACGGAGATCTTGCGGGTAGCAGGAGAATAACAGACATATCCTTTTTGGGTGCGAGAATAACCAACAAAGATATGCTTGGCGGCCCGGGGATCTAACTTATCCGATGAAGGCCCCAAACGGTGGACATAATATAGGCTACCAAACACACGAGGTGAGAGAGGAAAGACTGTAGCGGAGGGAAAGATGATGCTGAACGGAGTAGCGTAGTTGAGAATAGAGGAAGGGAGACGGTTGATGAGAAAGCAGGCGGTCGAGACCGCAAAATTCCAATACGGTTTAGGGACATGCATTTGAAGCATGAGGGAACGAGCAACATCGAGTAAGTAGTGATTCTTGCGTTCGGCAACACCGTTTTGTTGCGGCGTGTAAGCGCAGGAAGTTTGATGGAGAATCTCAAACTCGGAACATAAAGCAGTAAATTCGTGACTAGTGTACTCACGAGCATTGTCAGTGCGTAGGATTTTGGTGGTCTTGTGGAATTGCGTACGGGTTTCGAGGACAAATGCCCGAAAGACACGAGGAAGCTCGGAGCGATCACGAAGTAAGTATAGTCAGGTAGTGCGAGAATGATCATCAATAAACGTGATAAAATACCAGAAACCGGAAATACTAGAAATTTTAAATGGTCCCCAAATATCTGAATGGACTAAATCAAAAGGAGCAGCGCTCCGAGTACAATGCGAAGAAAAAGATGAACGAGGCTGCTTGCCGAGGATGCAGGAATCACACTGAAAGGGGGTAAGAGAGACATCCGGGAGAGCCCGCCGGAGGACCGGTAGAGGAGCATGCCCAAGACGACGATGCCAATCTGTGGAGGAAATGGAGGAGAGGATGGTGGGAGAGTCGTCGAGAAGCTAGAGCCCATTCCGCAGCCGGCCTTTACCAATGGTAGTCTGCGTCCGCCGATCCTGTATAACAAAAGAAAAGGAAGTGAATATAACAGAACAATCCAAATCAGTAGTAAGCCGTCCAACAGAAAGTAAATTGAACGGAGAACTCGGGACGTGAAGAGCCGAGCGAAGGGAGATGGAGGAGGTGAGAGGAAGATCTGCCGAGCCGGAGACGGGAACAGTGGCGCCATTGGCCACAGTAATAGACGGTGGATAAGGCGAATTCAGGTACTGGGCAGGGCGATGTGGAGTAATGTGATGAGTAGCGCCAGAACCACAATCCAGCCCAAGCCGGTGGAGAGACAAGCGGTACCTGTGTTGGAGACGGAGGCAACTGAGGCAGATGGGGGATGGAGCAAGCCCTGGAGATGCTGGAGCTGAAGACGGACACTTTCAAGATCAGGAGGACCAGCATCGGTAGCAACAGAAGCCGCCGGGCGAGGAGGATAGCCAACTTTCTTGTAACAGGTTGCCTCGAGATGACCGTCTTTGTCACAGAAGGAACACTTCGGCCGACCCCGGCCACCACGACCACGGTCGCGAGAGCCTGAACGACCCCCCCGAGTAGGAGGAGGAGGAGGGGAGGGTAGAAGCGGAGGTGCCTGTTGAAGAAGGGCCGGAGGAGCCGTAGTATCTGGAGGAGGTGGGACTCGGAGAATCATGGAGCACACATCAGAAAAAGATGGTGTGGTAGAGGACGCCAGGACCTGAGCACGAATGCTCTGAAGGTGAGGGGGAAGACGAGCCATAAGGATGGCAGTACATGCGGCTTCCTTCTGAGCGCGCTGAGCAAGAGCATCATTGGTAAACGGCTGATGCTGGATCCAGGCTTCAGCAAGAGTCTGCGCACGAGCAACAAAGGAGGACATATCAGAAGCCCCTCCAACGTCCAGAGTAAAGAGGTCAGTGAGGATGTCGTAGAGATGTTGGAGGCTGTCCCGGCCAGAATATAAGGAGTGTAGCTCAGTCCACATATCTTTGGCAGTCTCATGATACATAGCCATTTGATAGGGTTCACCATCCAAAGAATTCAAGATCCAGGTCTGAACTCGGCCATCATTGCGGAGCCAGTCATCGGTAGGAGGGGTGGGTGGAGCCTGAGTAAGGTGAGGGAGAAGACCCTTGGCCTGCAGAACCCGTCGGACTGAATGGACCCAAGGAATGAAGTTCTTCTTTCCAGAAAGAGAAATGGTAGTGATGCGCAGCACGTCACGAAGTTCTGTAGGGTAAGCCGCGCGGTCAGTTGGACAGGCCGGCAGTCAGCAGGCGGGCTGGCCGTCGAGCCAGAAGAGTTACCGGAAGAGCCCATAAGGCAGACCGCGGCGAATAGAGGATAAGCCGCCGACAAGAAGGACTAAGGAAGACCACGACCAGAGTGCGGATAGGAAGCAGTCCGCACGGTCAAGCCGGACGCCAGCGAGTAGTCAGGTTGCGACCAAAGGGCAGAAACAAAAGAGAGACTGCCCCGGTCTAGGTGAAGCCGGCAGCGGTCAGAAAAACAGCCCGGGCGGGTTGACAGAAAAACCCGGAAAGAGGAGAGAGGCCGCGAGTAGGAACTCGAGCGGCTAGAGAAGAGAGGCCGCGAGGAGGAACTCAAGCGGCTAGAAAAGAGAGGCCGCGAGTAGGAACTCGAGCGGCTAGAGAGGAGAGGCCGCGAGTAGGAACTCGAGCGGCTAGAAAAGAGAGGCCGCGAGTAGGAACTCGAGCGGCTAGGAAAGAAACTGGCAAAGGACAGAAGGCAAGGCCGCAGCGGTCTGAAGGCGAGGCCGCAACGGTCTGAAGGCAAAGGCCGCAGCGGTCTGAAGACGAAGCCGCAGCGGGGCTGGCAGCGAACAGAAGTAGAGAGCCCGCAGCGGTTTGAAGAAAGGTGGGCCCCACGAAGCAGAGAGAGAGGATGGCTATAAGAAGCCTGAAGAGGGTGGAACCACGGAGAGGGAGAGGAGAAGCGGATGCAAAGTTGCAAACCGCAGAGTCAGGGGCGGACAGAAGACCGGAGCGGGTAGGCTACCAGGCCGCAAGAGAGAAAGCAGCGGGTAGGAGGGAATAGAGACCGGGCGGGCTTGGCGGTTAGAAAAAAATAAGCCGCAGAGGACAGTAACCTCGCTCTGATACCATGTTGAGAGAGCTCAAAACTTGTATGTATTGCTTGTGTATATAAATACAAGGAGAGAATACAAATATATAGGGAGAGGAAGAGAGAAGAAAATCCTATACAAGATGTGGGACTAAAGGAGGAGAGAAGATAAAACAATAAATGAGCCCAATAATGAGCCTTTTACATAGGCTATTTTAAAAATATGTAACATTGATTTCCGACTGCATTTGATCAGCAATGATTTTAAGACATTTTGTTCGATAACCTGTTGTAGCAAGTTGTTTTTAGGTTTGATTTTTAGTCCTATAATTTTATTTTTAGGTTTGATTTCCGACCACACTTTGATATCAAGTTGTTTTTAGGTTTGATTTTTAGTCCTCTAATTTTATTTTGAAAACCTCATGTTTCCTCTTAGCTCTTTGTTTTAAGGTACTCAACACATTTTGAAAACCTCCTGTCTACTCATTTCAAGCGTTTCTTCTTCCATCAACATCTTTGCCTGCATTCCCATGAGATCTTACTGCGTGAAGATAAATTGTTGTTACTGCGTGAAGATAAAATGCGGAGGTCTTACTATCAATATGAGATTTTATACAGTGTTTACACCTAAAAAAGACGGCACTTATTTCCGAGTGGTTTATGACCTAAAAATAAGATGCGAGTCCTAGAAATAATGCTGTTCTTGAGTTGTATGTTCTGTGGATGAGTTCAACCAATCTAAAATACCATCTACATTTTTGTGTTGTTTGCTAGAGAACACACTTAAATATTGTTCTTGATAGCTCTTATTTCTGTGAAAATGTCGCCCCCGCGACAAATGTCGCCCGCACGGGGTCCCCCGTGCACGACTACTTGTATGTGTATATATATATATACACACATGAGTGACAGGCATGGGCCTCCGGCCCTCGTGCCCCGCGCGACAGTACCCAGTCGCAGCGGCGGGCTACGCCCGCCCCCGACATATAATATAATAAATATTTATATGATATATTATAAATATATATAATATATATTATATATATTTATATGTTTTTATAACCCCCCATTTTTTATGCCCGACCCCCCCCCCCCCCCCCTTCCACTACCGCCGGCGGCTTGACCGGCGCCCACCGGCGGGTTCGCCTGACTCCGGCGAACCCTCCGGGGGTTGTCCGGCGGTGGCCCTGCCCGCCGGTCGCCGGACAACCCCCGGGGGGTTCGCCGGAGTCCGGCAAACCCGCCGGTGGGCGCCGGTCAGGCCGCCGGCAGCAGTGGAAGAGGGGGGAGGGCGGGGCTGGGCAAAAACACGGGGGGGGGGGATATTTTGGTGGAGTCGGGATTGAGGAGAGAGAAGGAGGATGAAATTTTTGTGAAAATTTTATTTGCAGTCCAGATTTGATCGATCTGACGGACCAAATTTTTTGAATGAATTTTAAATTCGTGGTTATTTGCAGACCTCCATATTTTTTTTTGAAATAGTATAGATATATATATATATGGATTCTTCAAGAGAAAAATGTATTCATGTTGCAGAGAGAGAAAACATGAAAAATTTTAGTGGCAAGGGACAACTAGATTCCAGTGCGCAGCTTTGCAGTATATCTGACGCGGTTGCTCTGAAAGACCTCAACAGCTTGGAGGACCATATAATTTGCGAGCGTTTTGAATTACCACCCAAGGAGGTTGGTTACATCCATTCAGCAAATCATCTTTTTTCCGGTGATCTTATTTGCTAAGCATCTGGTGTTTATTCCTCTTAGGTGTCCAAATCTTGCCAGCTGGTGACCACATGCTCTAGAGTGCCCATGTTTATTGGAGGGAGATACTTGAAGGTGCTCTTGCAGCTTATGAAATGCTTTTCATGCCTTTACGTTGTATATTATCTATCTAGTAGTCCAGCTGTCTTAGCCAGTAGAAAGGAGTGCTTGTTTCTTTTTTCTTTTCTTTCCTGAAAGATGGTTGTGTTTTTTTTTTCACTTTTATGTAAATAACTTGATAATCAACTGTGACCATGCATATCATCATTTTTCTTATCCCAAAATTTTTGGGTCATCCTTATGAATCCTCATTTGCGTTTATTCTACTAGTATTTCATCATGTGTCACTCGCAAATTTTTAAGTAACTAGTATAAATGTTACCTTAGATCTTTCCCTTTATCCTTATGATCCTGAACCTTCTTTGAACATGTTACGGAGCTGCACGACGCCGAGCCTCCATGACTAGTCTACGCGCGCTGGGCGCGTATATCGAACGGCCGCACCAAGCCTGGCCCGCGGAGCAGATCGCGGCCTAGCCGTTATCGTGTCATTTATTTCAACATTTATGTTTTTTATTTTGAGCAATTTTCTTTTATTTCGGCTTTGATTTTTGGGCGGATTATTCGCGTCGCTGTTCTGTAACACTCTAACCAAGTTTGACAGGAATCAGCAGTCCGATCAGGTCCGCGATTACAAGTAAACTAAGAGACAGTATATAAACTGGTATAAAGCTGGTAAAAGAAACAAAAATGCTGAAAAGAAATACTTACAGCGGAAAGGTGAAGTAACGCTATAGGTTAAAGTGTACCTTGTCAAACAGCATCCACAAAGCTAACTAATAGGGAAAAAAATACTAAGGAACTGAAATACCAACAAACTGAATTAACTGAACCATCACAGTGAGTAAAGTACATCAAATACAAATGTCTGAAAATAAAAAGCAAAGTACAACAACAGTAGTACAACTGAATAAACTGACGACTGAAGACTGAGTCGCCTATCCTAAGCGGATCCCCTGACCCGAGCCTCCTGTAAAAACAAGTTCCAAATGTGTCAGACCCACTGAAGAGTAAGAAAACTACTCCCTCCAGCAATACTTAAATGAAAAGAAATATTTTTAAGTTATTAGTACATGAATTAAGTTATGCATCATTCCCTAAAATAAACCTTGGTACTTAGGTTCATGATCTTACATGAAACGACTTATAGCGTGATCTGTCACACTAATCTCTTAATTTTCTAAGCCGTGGTTCCTGAAGTTTTGGAATCTCGATTTTTTATGAGTATCCACTCGACTCAACATTTCCTTGCTAACACTTGTCGCTAAGGGCGACTAGACACCACTAATAACTGGGGTCTAAGTGGCAAACCTGATGGTGCCCTAAACTGAGTGCCCTTCAGGTGGGTCACTAACTCCTATCTGAGGAGTGTCATATCTGTAACAAGGGTCATCTACCCTGAGTTTGCAATTATGTAGTGTCTTACTGGCCCTGAAATACACGGTGAGGGTGTACCCACTAGCTACACGGGGTGAACCTTCCTCACTACTTTCTGAATAGGTTTATACTAAAGTTCACTGAAGTAATTACGGAGTAGCACTCTAGTCAAGTACACTGGACTTAGGACCTTTCAAGACATTGCATCGTCTGATCACTCTAAGTGTTCATCTACCCGTTATCTCAGTTCTAACTACAGGAACTTGAAATTTCTATATGCGTACTCAAACTTGATTTAACATGAAAAGAGGTCTACAATGCTTAACTAAAAGGAGTCAATTTTCTTACCGTGGCGTTTCGACGCTCGTACACACGACGCGGTGCCATGGTGCTCCTTCTCAACAGATCTGACTACTAAGGACTTCCCAGAACTTTGCCCCAAATGCCACCAAAATCTGAAATCCATGACAACTCTAAATTAAGCACTTTTCCCCCTTTAGGGTTTTCGGTAGGACTCAAAATGACTTGGTTAATACTATGAACAACAAAATGGTGCAATACTTCTATAGGAGGGCTGTTAGGTTCCAACTAAGCGATCAACTCCAGGTTGCGGTGGATCGAGCACTCCGGTCCCTAAATAGGGCATGAGGGAACAGGAAGGTGGTTAAAATCGACTACCAACTAGAAAGATTTCCACTAGGAAAAGAAGAAAAGTGAGGAACAAAACTTACCAGAACCAAATTCGGTGTTTTCTGAACTTCTTCCCGCCGGCTAGGGTTGGAAATCACTTCTTACGGTGCTAGAGAGGAAGGAGAAGTATCTACTCGGGTTGCGGAGGAAAGAGCAGGGGCGGTCGCCTGATTTCGACGAGGAGGAAGAGGTCGGTTAGGGCTCCGGCTCCTTCCGAGCGATGCGATATGCGCATAGGGAACGCGCGGTCTCTGTTAGGTGAGAAATGAGAGGAGTTATCGGGATGGGGGGGGGGTGCGACTCTTTATTTAGAACGGTTGGGTTGCGGTTTTTCTTAACCGTGAACCGGGTTTTATTAGGAGGGAAACTCATTTTTAAGACTTTGGTCTTAATAAATAAAGTGAAAATCGTCGCGACCGCTACGGTTACTCGCAATTGAACACTGACTCTTAATTATCTGCTTATCTTGTATAATAATTTAATTAAACCATATAAATTGTTACCTTATAGGTCGTCGGCACGATCAATTTTGTTTGTGATCAAGCCCTGAAATTGATTTAAATGCGACGTCAAAATCTGGGTTGTTACATGTTCGCACCCTGCTACTATAAGAGGTAGCGCTTGTACTCGTTTTGATCATCTTGGATGAAAGTGTGTTTTTCTCTGCTCTTTTCTCTAACCCTAATCTCCCCTCTCTTCCTCTTCTCTCTCTTTCTTCCGCAATCTGCCTCCCTCTCCTCCACCGCCCGGGTTCGTACCAAACTGGTCCGACCTGCCCTTTCCGCCCGCCGATCGAAGGCCACCAGAGACCTCCCGGACGTGCATCCGCGTCCAGTGCCTCACCGTGGCTCCCTCCTGTGCCGCGCACCCATTGCCTCCTGCCTCCGCAGTTCCGCACTCCAGCTGACCGCATCTCCAGCGCCGCACCCCTTCGCCGCCCCTTCGCCGCACGTCCAGCACCGCACCTCCAACGCCGCACCTCCAATGCCGCACCTCCAACACCGCACCTCCAGCGCCACTCTCCGCCGCGGCATCCCTCCAGCCGCTGCTAGCCTTCCACCATTACCATGGCGCCGAACACCCGTTCCACCGCCAAGGCCCCATCGGAGGACGTCAACGAGGCCCTCCTCCACCGTGTCGGCACCCAAAGTCCATCGTGGCTTCCTTGCAGGCCTCCCTGCTCGCCATCCACGCCAAGCTTGCTGCTTAACAACCTTCTACTGCCTCTTCTGCCAACGGATCCGCGTGCCCGGCCACCGACACATCCATCCTGGGGCCGACACCACTCCCGCACATCGGGGACTCCGCAACCCCTTTTCCCCCGGCCGCCCATCCCTCGCCTTGGGCCATCCCACCTTCGCCGGATTGGACCCCATTGGGTGGATTGCCAAGGCAGAACAATATTTTGATCTCACCACACCCCCAAGCAGGACAAGGTCTCTACCGTCGCTGTGGGCCTCGACGGTTTTGCCCTACATTGGGCCTGATGGCTCTAATAGTCCAACCTGACCATCTCTTGGTCGAAAATCAATCGGGAGATGATTCACCGCTGCAACAGTCGTTATTCCTGCTCCGCCATCGAACGACTGTGTGGGGTACGCCAAACCGGTGCGCTGGATGACTACATCGATGAGTTTGTGGCCCTCGTCACCCATGTTCCGGGACTCCCACCAAATCATTATCTCTGCTTCTCCATGCAGGGCCTTCTGCCCAACATTCGGTCCCGGCTCTGCACCCATCACCCCCGGACGGTTTTCGAGGCCCTCGACATGACCCGCCTCGTGGAGGCGGATTTTTCTCCTCGACCCCCGCCGATTCCAGGAGGGCCTTCGACAGGAGGCCGGCCTTGGAGTATCGCTACTCCGGATCCCCATGCCCATTGGCCCCCTTCGGCCGCCCGGCCAGGCCGTCCAGCACCGCTTCAGCGATTCTCCAACCGCGAGTTTGATGACCTCCGCCGCTAAGGGCTATGTTTCCGCCACTGTCAGCCCTATTACCCTACCCACGTCTGCGTGATCAAGGAGTTCCATGCCATCATCAGTGACTTCAAGCCAGAGATTACTTCGACGGATTTTGAGGATCTCGAGATCACTACGGAGGACACCATCGAGGCCATCGCTAATGCTGGTCTTCACCATTTGGAGCTTCCATGTTTTTTTGTGGGCGGAATTTCAGGGCCCCAAACCATGAAGTTGACGGATAAGTTGGGCGACCGCCATATTATCATCATGGTGGACAGCGGGGCGAGTCATAATTTTCTCTCCTCTCAACTGGCCCAGCAGCTCCACCTTCCGATGGAACCTTCTCCAGACTTCACTGTTAGTTTGGGCGATGGTCGTCGCCGCTCGATCCAGGGCCGTTATTCGGCCGTCTCGCTTTTCGTGGGCCCTTAATCAGTGACGACAGACTTCTACATCTTCGGCCTTGGCGGGATCGACGCCATCTTGGGATTTGCATGGCTTTGCACGCTGGGCGACGTGCGAGTCAACTGGGGGACTATGACAATGTGTTTCCTCCAGGACGGTCGAGAGTACTGCCTTGTGCGAGATGCCACACTACTTTGCTCCCTGTTTCCTTCCGCACGAGTCAGGGGATTGTGAACGTCGATTTTTCGGCTTGTCTTTGGTCCATCTCGGACACCGCACCGCCGGCCTCAGCTCTCCCTCCAGCCCTCCTATCCGAGTTTGCAGACCTCTTTATTGCACCATCCAGGTTGTCGCCGTATCGATCACATGATCATGCCACTGCTCTTCAGCCCGACGTGTTAGCAATCTCGGTCCGACCATACCGCTACGGGAACGTGCAAAAGGACTAGATCAAGAGCCTTGTATGCGACATGCTGATGGGGGCCTCATCCGCCCCAGTGCAAGCCCCTTTTCCAATCCAATCCTCTTGGACATGAAAAGGATGGCAGTTGGCGCTTCTGCGTGGACAATTGAGAGCTCAACAAAGCCACCGTCCCGGACAAGTACCCGATTCTGGTGATTCAGGAGCTTTGGGATAAGCTCCACGGCACGACCGTTTTCACCAAGCTGGACCTTCGCGCGGGCTATCACCAAATTCACGTTCGGCCGACAGACGTCGCCAAGACGACCTTCCGGACCCATGACGGCCACTACGAGTTCCTAGTTATGCCTTTCAGCCATGGTTATTAGGATTGCGATTCTGATTGTAGGTTCTTACGATCCTACGATCCATATTTTGTAAATCGATCCGGATCTTACCTAGGATCTAAATCGGTACATCTACAACTGGGATCACGATCCGGATCTTAGGATCTTTAGGATCGCGATCCTAACCCGATTCTACCAGTCTGACCAAAGGTAACTAGAAATATGTACAACCCTATCCCGACCCCATTCAACCGGGCCAACGCCCATAACCATTGTTTAACCTTATTCCAATCCGACCCTCATACCCTATCGCTCATATCATGCTGCTTTATCTTATCCCAAGTGTCGATTGCCGATGGCAAATTGAGGCCAAGAGGGGCTACTTTGGTCGCTTCCAGTCCAGATTTGTTTTTATTATTAGTAAACATTGACCTGAAACTGAAATTGAAATTAGTATGATATTATATTTTTGATTTAATTATTCAAAAAAAATTAATATAGTTATTCACATACTACTCAATTTATTAGTTTTTATGTTAATTGAGCATCTAATTTAATGATACAAAATTCAATTTATTTTTTTAGTCTTAATTTATGAATATTGTAGGATCTTGCGATGCTCGATCCGATCCTACGATTCGATCCTACGATCCGATCCGATCTAACCTCAAAACGATCTCACTCATGATCTCGATCCTGACAATCTTGCTTTACGCACCGACCAACGCACCGACCACCTTTCAGGCTACGATGAACGACATTTTTGCCTGTTACTTCGTCAACACTTGTGTTTTTTTATGACATATTGGTCTATAGTTCTTCTTGGCAGGAGCACCTCCAACACGTCCACCAGACGTTGGCCACTCTATGACGTCACCATCTTAAGCTCCACCCAACAAAGTGTTCCTTTGGGGTTCTAGAGGTGTGCTATCTGTGACACACCATCTCCGCTGCGGGGGTCGCAATGGATAACGACAAGATCGAGGCGGTCCTCCAGTGGCCAACACCATCATCTCTCCGCGATGTCCACAGATTCTTGGGACTGACAGGGTACTACCACCTGTTCATTCAGGGATACAACACATTGTCCCGACCCCTCATCTAACTCCTGAAGAAGTCTGTCGAAGGCCCCTTCGAGTGGTTGGCGGCGGTCTCCACTGCTTTTATCGCTCTGCAGCAGGCCTTCGTTCGTGCCCCGGTGTTAGCCATGCTAGATTTCTCCCAACCCTTCCTCGCGAAGTGCGACACGTCGGGCGTTGGCGTGGGAGCCGTACTCATGCAGGTTGGCTGTCCTGTGGCCTATTTCAGCCGCACCTTTTCTGACATGATCCACAACCTCTCCACTTACGAGAACGATCTCATGGGCCTCGTCCTCGCAGTTCAGCACTGGCGACCATACCTCCTGGGACGACGGTTCTAGGTCCGCACTGACCACCACAACCTTTGCTACCTCCTACAACAGAAGATTACTACGTCCGCTCAACAAGTGTGGGTGGCCAAGCTACTAGGCTACGACTTCATCATCAAGTTCCGGCCAGGGAAGGCGAATCGTGCGGCCGACGCTCTCTCTCGCAACCCCATACTCGCAGCCATCTCCCGCCCGGTCTGGGCAGAATGCGGACACCCTCCAACGGGGAGTAGAAGTCGACCCGACGCTCAACGTGATACAAACAGCACTCCTCGCGGACACCACAACTCGCCCACCTTATTCCTGATTGACGACCGTCTACTCTTCAAGGGCCGCCTCGTACTTGCCCCCTCCTCCACGAACATTCCTCTGTTGTTGGCCGAGTTCCATGCTTCCCCTACGGGGGGACACGCCGATGCTTACCGGATGTACCGACGGCTGACAACCTCACTCTATTGGCCTCACATGTTCCGACAGGTCAATGCCTTCGTGGCCGCCTGCCTCATCTGCCAGAAGGCCAAGTACGAAGCCATGTTTCTGGGTGGCCTACTTCAGCCAGTCCCGATCCCCGACCGCAGTTGGAACGACATCGCCATGGACTTCATCACACGACTGCCCAGATCATAGGGACGCGACTGCATCTTGGTTGTAGTGGATCGGCTCTCGAAGTATGCTCATTTTATTCCCCTCCGCCACCCATACACTACAGCCACAGTCGCCGACAGCTTCATCCAGGGGTCGTGCGCCTCCACGGGTTTCCACGGTCGATCGCGAGCGACCGCGACCCGCTCTTCCTGAGTACCTTTTGGACTACACTGTTCCGCTAACAGGGCATCCGTCTTTGCATGAGCACGACATACCATCCGCAGACAGACGGCCAATCGGAAGTCCTCAACCGGTGTTTGGAGACGTACCTCCGCTGCTTAGTGGGGAGCAGCCTCGCAGTTGGGCCAAGTGGCTCGGGTGGGCCGAGTACTCTTACAACACCTCCTACCACCAGGCGGCTGACACTACCCCATTTGAGGCCATTTATGGCCCCCTCCTCCGTCTATTGTCTGCCACCTTCCAGGGGAGTGGCTGGTGGAGAGCCTGCCCATCGCTCTCCGCGACAGGGACACCATTCTGGATCATTTGAAGCACCACCTACGTCGGTCCCAACAGAAGATGGTTTCCTTCGCCAATAGGAAATGTCAGGACCTCCCCTTCGAGGTAGGAGAGAAGTTTTTCATCAAACTCCACCCCTACCGACAGTTTTTGGTGGCCTGCCGACCATGTCCGAATTTGGCGCCTCGTTTCTTCGGGCCTTTCGAGATCCTCTCCCTCATAGGGGCGGTCTCTTACCACCTTCGCCTTCCAACAGGGAGCCGCATTCATCCGATCTTCCATCTCTCGCAGCTACGACGCGTGGTGGGCGAGCACACCCCCACAGATCACATCCCGGCCGACCTCGACCTCGCAGGAGAGGCACCCTACTATCCCCCTCGATCCTCGATCAAAAGATGCCGCACCCGGGGGACCGTACATCAGAGGAGGTCCTTGTGGCTTGGACCGGCCGGCCCGACTCGGACGCGACGTGGCTTCCCCGGGATGACTTCCGCCGCCAGTTCGCCGACTGCTGCCTTGAGGACAAGGCACATTTCCCAAACGGTGACATTGTTATGGAGAAGCACGATGTTGAGCCTCCATGGCGAGTCTATACGCATCGGGCGCATATACCGGACGACCCCACCGAGCCCGCGAAGCAGATCGCGGCCTAGCCGTTATTGTATCATTTATTTCAGCATTTATGTTTTTTTATTTCCAACAATTATGTTTTATTTTGGCTTTTATTTTTGGGCGGATTATTCGCGCCGTTGTTCGCACCCCACTAATATAAGGGGTAGCACTTGTACTCCTTTTGATCATTTTGGATGAATGTGTGTTTTTCCCTCCTCTTTTCTCTAACCCTAATCTTCCCCTCTTCCTCTTCCTCTTCTCCCCCCCGCTCTCTCTCTCTCTCTCCCGTAATCTGCCTGCCCCCCTCCTTTACCGCCCGGGTTCGTACCAGAATATAAACCACTGAATGGTGCAATAAAAAAAGTGATTCATATCATCTTGACTTGTTTCTATTCCTCATTTTTTAATAATGAGTTAATTGTTCTCCTGCAATCTCATTTTAACTCGGTTAAATTTAACGAATGTCACTTTGATCATTTCTGTAGTTTTATCATTTTCTTAGTTTTATCCTTCCTTTTTTTCATGCATCCATATCGATAGTTATTTTTTGCTACAAACACCTTAGCTATCAAGGTCTTTCTTTATTGTTCAACAATATGATCCATACAACATTTTTGACCTAGATATAAGTTAAGCTTAATTTTAAGTCATTATAATCTTCTCTTATACTTTAGTGCTCTCTAGTAACTTCACTATTTTAACCAATCAACATTAATATTATAAGTAATATTATCATATATAAGACTATATTCCTATCCTTCTTTATAGTAAATTCAAGTTTCTTAAATCTATTACACCTAGGTATCACTTTGGTTGTAGTAAACTCACTAAGGCTCTGTTTGGCCCGGCGGTGGCAGTCATGAACGTAGTGGTTGGAAACTGTGATCATGATCGCAGTTGTGCCGTGAGGAGAAACTGTGTTTTCACTTCTGTCATGAACTGATGAACGTGAAAACAGTTTTATTTGTTTGTTGACACAGAATGTGGGGGCTGTTTTAGAGTCAAATTTCTCAATAGAAACATCAAAATGCTCTCTCTCAAATAATCACATACATGAACAACCCTAAAAACTTGCAAACAAAACACTCATTTGAATAACGGAGCAATTTGTAGGTCATATGAGTAGTCTTTGTTACACTATTTTTTGATATCTATCTTTTAAATATTTTTTATATCTTTTAAATATTTTCTCCATTAACTTCGTTTCCATTTATTTTAGTACTTGTGAGTTGTGATGTTGGACGAATCTATAGGTGATGGACGCGACACCCTAACCCTAGATGAGTTCAACAAGCACGTGAATATGCAAATGAAACTATAGGCTGACTGAACTAAAGTGAAATTGAATGCACACACATTATCCAGTATCCAATGAATAAAAGTTCACTAACCCTAACCCTAATGTGATGCAATTGATGCATCTATGCAGAAATAAGTTCCAACACACAACTAAATTAAATAAGACGCTTTAAGTACTCACACATTTAACCACAATTAATCACAAACATTCTAAATTAAATAATTATGCAACAATTGCAAAATAAACTAAGGGTGCACTAAAATTAAAGTCCAGGGCGAATAAATAATACACGATTAAATAAAGAGATAAGTCAAAATTAGTGAGAGCAAAATATTATTATCAATAGATTAAGACACCTGTACAATGCGAGAGATGAAAAACTAAATGTAAAGACTCGTCAAATCATTTGCACCGATGATGGATGGCGTAGGAAGGGCTGAGAGGAAAAATCTGGCGATTGGATGGTATTCGAGAGGGCTGAGGAGACTCTGCAACATGGAAATTGTGGAAGTGTATATATTGAATGGGGTGGCTGCAAAGGAATTTGATGGGGAAGAGAAGGGTTGACCGGGGTTGGAGAGGGGGTAGGGGGTTGGACGTGTTTTGGAGGCTACTGGAAGGGGGAAAGGGAGAAAACAAATATTGGAAAGGGAAAACAATTTTTGGGGGGTATGGAGAGATCACCGGAGACAGCACAAGGTGATTGTAGGCGATATTGGGGTTGTCGGAAGATTGAGAATTCAGAATTGGTCAATCTGTAGGAAACCAGGATGTGGCTGCAACAAGAGATCAACAGGGGTATGCAGTGACAGATGCCATCGACTTTTAGAGGTGGTAGTGGCTTTTGGAGAAGTTGGTGGCAGAGACGGAGCATCAACACCCTCGCAGATTGAAACTGGGTGCTTTGGCATCCTTGATGACTGGAACCGGTGGCTTCGACTCCCTCAGAGGCTAGAACTAGTGGTTTTGGCATCCTCAGAGTCTGGAGCCGACAACTTTGACTTCACGTGGGACCCTCGATATCGCACCGAGTGATTGAGCAGCTCACCGAAGAACCGTAATCCTCAATAACATGTCCTAAAATCTAGCACCTTATATATAAGGGAGAAAGAAACTGGACGACCCAAATTACCCGGTCGATTTATTGACCCAACTCTCATAATAGCACTCTGACAATAAAAAAACCTAATTTAAGGAAAAATGCTCGGATCACAACCATCAATTCGAGGATCCTAAAACTGTCGATTTTTTAAATTGATTAAACAAGGATGATCTATCCCCATCAAGTTGCCTCATTGAGTGTGACTTTTATTTGTGAAAAACAGACCAATACTCATCGAGTCATCATTTTGACTATTTTGTATATCATAAGAAGCTCGTTGCCCGCTCCATAAGTAATATTAGTTGTTGCTCGATCAATACGTATTTTGAATAACTTCAATATGCCTTTGGTGTGTATTTTTTGTTATGAATATAATCAAATAGTATGACAACTTTTCATATATTCTCAAGATCGATACGCTACGATCCTAAGATCATACCAGGCCAATGGAGCCGTGACTACGACATCTATGTGTGAACTCTTGAGGAGAGCTTCAAAAACTCAAGAAGAGAGAATTTAAGAGGGAGTGAGTTGATATTTTTTTGCCTAACCATCGCAAGGGCCGCATGGCCCATTAAAATACAAAATATAATCATTTTGCAATTTAGTCCACCTGACTGGTTAATTGCAAAATTAACCAAAAAATTTGACTAGCTCATAATTAAAAAAAGAGTAAGTTGATTTGGTGTGGTACATTATCTCCATCATAGCGTCACCTTATGTACTTTGTCAGTGTTGGAGCTCTCAGCTCGCTAGAAGCTTTGTGATTTTGTTATGGTCCCGATCCCGTTCCGTTATCCATTGCTATTTTATATTTTTATTAATGTTGGATCGTTTGTACTTCATTTTATGTAAGCCCTTTTATGCAAGTCCAAATGTAGGAATTATTTACTTTTATGCCCTTATGTAATCTTATTTAATGGACCCCTTGGGTCATGAAAAGGAATCAGAGAATTTAATTTATTTCCTTGTCTTGTAGGAGATTGTGGTAGCTCTCTCTTCGAGCACGCCCCGCTTAGGAAACTGTGGTTCCGACTCCATAGTATCCTCCGTCATTGTCATCCCCGCCTCCGACCATCTTCCTACATCTCTATTGACGTTCTACGACGAGCTCATAACAACTTAACATTAGATCTAGGTTGCACACAGGCTCGATTTCCATGAGGGTGGGATGTTATGGGTCCCCTCTATCCGTCGTCGGTTATGTCGCCCATATTTCATTACGAGTCTTTATGTATTTGATTTTGAGTTATATGAGTCGATTCGTATCGAGTCGAGTTGTAGTTATGAGTAAGTAGAGTCTTAATGTTTTAGTTTCACGCATCTCCTTTATATTGAGTTTAATTATGCCCATGCCATTGTAAATCCTATATATAGGAACCTTTGGATTCATCTAAGGGGAATCAATCATTGAAAGAAGTCTATTTCCTTCCCCCTTGAAGATATTATTTTATCTCTCTCCTGTCAAACACACCCCGCTCAGACATTCGCGGGAACAACTCCGTAGTATCGTCCGCCTTCATCATCCCCTCCTCCGGCTATCCTCCGACATTTCTATCGAAATTCTACGGCAAGCCCGTAACAGAGGTGTGCTTTTGTGGTTCTATTGAAGTGAGGAAACAAGATTGATCACTCTGATACCAAGTATTATGATCTTAGGATCGTAACAGACTAATGGAGCTTCGGTCTCAAGATCCTATGCGGGATCTCTTAAGGGGAGCTTCGAAAACCCTAGAAGAAAACTAGAAGAGAGACTATTAAGTGGGAGCAAGAGAACGTTTTCTGGCTTAACCATTCCAAGAGTCCTATGGCTCCTTTAAGTTCAAATTATAGTATTGTAATTTAATCCACCCAACCAGTTACTTGCGAAACTATACAAAGTTCCAATTAGCTAATAATAATAAAAAGATTACGAAAAACATGAAAAAAAGCAAGGATAATTAAGTAAGCTTGCACTCTCGACTGTGGCCATGCCAAATGAAAATTATATGCAGATCATTTCTCTGCTCTCTATATTTTTCCTCTTGTTATCTTAACATAAAAATTACTTCCATAGTACAGCTGCATTAGTTGTAACATCCATAATCTGACGCGACATTTATTTTAAATTGTAGGGTCGAGTCGCGACGAATTTTGATCGAGACAGCGCGTCGTCAAGGTATGAAGTTACTTTACTTTATGATAGCGACAGATAGTTCGTTAAGTGCGATAAAAATAGTGTGTGTCGCATTTTAATTTAATGGCATAGGCGCGACAAATTGCCTTGACACATAGGAGATGAGATGAATTGTCTCAAATGGGGTGCCAATAGCATAAATCTCCCCCTCTCTCTCATGCGGTTAATGCATAAAACCGCAAGCCCAATAGATCCCGCACGACTCTTTTTCCTCACGGGAGAAAACCGCGAGCAGCCCGACGCCCTCTCCGCAAGCCGATCCCGCGAACTTTTCCCTCTCCCGCAGCCGACGAGCCCGACGCTTCCCGCGTGCTCTCTCGCCGGCCGAACCTCCTCCGGAAACCCTCTCCGATTTCTTCTCCCTCCTCTGCAGGCATCAGTTGGCATTCCTTTTCCTTCCTTAGCCGTGGAAGTGCCGGATTCAACCCTAACCGGTGGAACTTGGAATTTTTCGGTTTCGGTGAGTTTATTCCTTCCTTTTCTCCATTTCCTCACAGAAACCCTTCGATTTCGGAGTAGTATAACCTAGATTTTCTTCCTTGTGCCCTAATTAGGTTTTGGAGCACGGTTTCCACCGCGAAATTGGAGTTGGGCGCATTGGAAACTTCAATCCCTCCCACGTGAAAGTAGTACACTATGTTAGTCGTTAGTTTTGGACGACTCTAGCATTTTGAAATTTTTTTCAAAAGGTTAACCCTAAGGGGAAAATGCGATAATTAGGACTGCCTTGAATTTGCAGGACTTTGGTGGGGTCGGGGCAACATTCTAAAGGTCCCCAGCAGTAGGGTTTGCTTTTGGAAGAGAAAATGTCGTCGCGCCGAGTATACGAGCGTCGCAGCATCTCTATAAGGAAATCCTAATTTCTTTTATTTAGACATATCAAGTAATTATATTTTATACGCATGAGTAGGTTTCGTACAAACATCATAACCATGCATAGAAAAGTGTGGCGGTAGGAAAATAATCGTGGAAACGCGTATGATAACGCCTTTTTCCATAACCGCGTTAGTAAAGTCATGAACAGTTAGTTAAGGTACGAAATTTCACACGTGTACGTAAGTTTGGAGATTGTCCAATCAAGGGTGCGAAGATCCTTTCAAGTCGACTACGAGAAAGTCAAGAGTCGCTCAGTAGTACACCAGAAAAGATATCCCATGCAGAGTAGCGTCAGACCAAAAAGATCAGTAGCACACCAGTCTTTTCGTGCTTGGTAGAGGCGCACTACCTTCCTCATAGGGCATATGATATCCTATGAGTTACAGTCTTGGGAGTTGACTTCCCTTTGAGACAGTTAGTAGATTCGAGACCGTGTTCGCGTGACACTAGAACAATTGAGTTCGTCAGATGCTCTCGGGTCGTCAGTTTCAGATTTTGCGTGTTAGGAGCTACTCTGCCTAGAGCCTTTCCCAGTAAACGTGTAGGCTAGAAGCCACTTAGAACTCAAGTACAGGCTTGACGTGAGACAGTACACTAGTTAGTGAACGTCAGGACTTGGGTAAATGAACGGAAAGTCATGAATATAAAATTATAGTGTGTTCACCAGGAAGTATAGGAAAAGCATGCATAACATATATCATAAAATGTTTTCAGTGCACGAGACTAGTTTTAAAGACATGCATGCATTCATATGTAAATCTGTTTTAGTGTCACTAAGGGGAATTGTTTTTCTTTACTCTGACCCTTCGTGGACAATGTTTTTCAGGTGACCCAGGTGGGAAGCTACGTCTAGGATGAGCGTTATGGTGGTGTCAGTTTGTAGTACTTTTCCCATTTAGTTTACCCCTATTTTAGCATATACTTGTAGATGTGGACAATATAACCGGTTAATATTTTATTTATAACTTGTATCAGACTACTATTGTTATCAGATTTTCAGTTATTACAATTCCATTATTGTTTAGTGGCTCTGTGAATCCAGATATCAGGTATGTGGTTACTCTTAGTTTATTTTTTTACTTCCGCTGTAAGCCTTAAATCTGTTTAGTATAGACTTTTATTACCTGCTGCTACTAGTTTTAATACTGTTTCCTAGTTTTCTTTATATTGCTGATCCGGCCGGACGGCTGATTTCTGTAATAATGGGAAAGGGTGTTACATTAGTAGTCCTTGTTAGCAACTAATTTGTATGAGAGAATTTTAAATTCATATCCTTGGTATTTCTCAAACCTGGGACCATCTTATGCACTTCCTAAATTCATAGTTTTTCATATACATCAACTCAGGCATATTCAGGCAGTCCTTTACACTCTTAATTTTTTACAATTAGCTTTCCTGGTTTATCATGCCACTCGCATCAGCTAAATATAAAAGCATCTGAAGGAAATCTTGAGTTACACCTGCTGGATTAGATGCCCGTTAGTATTTTTGGTTAATGATAGTTCTATAATTTTCTTTTTGAATTTCATTGCATTTCTACCTTTTGACACATTTGATCTAAAGTTCTCTTGTACTAAAAGCAGTTATCAAGAAAAGTGAGCCAAACACGCTGGATAATTGATGATGAAAGAATGGGAGACGCATCTGTTGAGGTGTGATCTTTATTTCATGGGTGCTAATCACTCTTTTTGATATTTATTCTACATTAATGCTTGAAAATGTCTTAGCGTTTGTTTGGTTGTATGGAATTGGGGCTCGGAATTGGAATTGGACCTCCAATTCCAATGAAAATAAACAATCAATTTTAATTGGGCGGCATCCCCACCATGGTGTTTATTTGGGCGTTCCAGCTATGGTGGGGTGGAGCCGTCAGACCTGCTTCGCTTATTTTAAGGATAGAATTTGGGGGCGGTTGCAGGGGTGGAAGAATCGTCTTCTCTCCCAGGCTGGCTGTGAAATTTTGATTAAGGCAATTCTTCAGGCCATCCCCACCTATATGATGAGTTGCTTTCCTCTTCTGCGGTGGCTGATGCGCGAGATTGATTATTTACTGTTTGGCTTCTGGTGATCGGCGGGGATTTCATTGGTTATCTTGTCATGTGTTTTCCAAAGGCTTGTGGGGGGATGGGCTTCTGCAACATCTCAAATTTCAACTCCACCCTTTCAACAAAGCAGGTTTGGCGCCTATTGATGCGTCCAGACACTCTGGTTAGCCGCGTGTTTCATGCGCGCTTTTTTCCCGATGGGGATTTGTTCGATGCTTGGAGATTCGACCTTCATTATGTTGGAAGGGTTTCTTCCATGATCGTGAGATTGTCGTTGTGGGTTCTTTGAGGACGGGTTGTTCTGGATCTTCCATCCCGATTTGGGTTGACCGCTGAATCCTTCTTGCCGATGGTTTTCGGGTGTCCTCTCTCTGCCTGGTGGATGCTTCTTTGTGTGTGGTGGCTGACTTGTTCCGGCGGGACCGACGGGATTGGGATGTCGGGTTGGTTCACTCCCTCTTCTTGGCCGCCGAGGCGGATGCTAATATTTTGATTCCCTTGGGGAGGGAGATCGAGGATGATGGTTGGGGTTAGCGTCTTTCATGTGATGGACGTTTCTCTGTTCGGGGTGCTTACCATCTGGCGCACCGTGTTTCCTCCTCTGGTGGCATTTCTTTGGCTTCAGCCCGTTTTTCATGGTCTTTTGTGTGGCATTTGGCGGCTCCTCCGAAAATTTTGTTTATTTTTATGTCGGTTGACGCGTGACATTCTTCCTACGGTACTTAATTTGAGGAGACGACATTTGTTGGGTTCTTTTGCTTGCCCTTTGTGTGGTGAACATGGGAACGACTCTTTTCAAACTGTGCGCGACTGTGCTGTCGTCTCACCTATTTGGCCTCTTCTTGGGCTCCTCACATTGCTGCGTTTGGGGGTGGGTGCTCTCCGGAGGAATGGATTTGGGCGGTGCATGATGGGCTCTCTCAGGATCAATTCACACTTTTCTCGACGACGTGCTGGGCGATCTGGTGGCGTTGCAACCATATGTTGTTGGAAGGTTTTGAGCAGCCCAGGGAGGCCACTGCTTTTTTTGCGGTCTTTTTTCCTTGCATTCTCTACGGTTTTGGATTCAGGGCCCACTATTGGGAGTTCGGTCTTCATATCGCTTGTTGCTTGGGAGCCGCCTCTGGTGAGTGTGGTAAAGATAAACTTGATGGTGAGTGTGGTAAAGATAAACTTGATGGTGAGTGTTGTAAAGATAAACTTGATGGTGCGTTGCGGCTTGTTCTCTCTCGGGTGGGCGCGGGGGGTTACACTCGGGACCTACATGGCTTGGCGTTCGGAGGTGGCTGATTTCTTGTTTGGGCCGCTGGCGGCGGAGGCATTTGCGTCTTGTCTGACGGTTGACTTGGCATTTCTCCAGGGGTGGGCTTCCATGATCTTTGAGGGGGATTGTGCCACGCTGATATTTCCTTGGGTGTGGTTCCCCGCTCGGCGGAGCGCCCTTTCTTTCAGGATATCCTCCACATGCTTCCCTGGCTGACGTGTTATTTGTTTCATTTTGTTCGCCGCGGTGCGAACTAGGCGGCTCATGAGATTACTAGTTCTTGTTTTTTTGTTTGGGGTGCGAACGAGGTGGCTCATGAGATTGGAGGCTTCTTCTTAATGAAAATTTTGGTTTGTCTGTTTCAAAAAAAAATTCCCTAAGGCTTTCAATATTAGAATTGAAGATCAAATCCCAGTGAAAATGGACCTTCAATTCTTATTTCAGGTCCCATTTCCATCCAAATAAACAGAGCAGAGTTTTTTCCCAGCTATTATTTGTTAATGTTCTACTATTTGGCAGGAGATCGTTGGAACTCCTGCACTTGAAATCTGTAGAGGCGACAGCTACAAGTTTCATGCTGCTGGTCGAGAAGATATTGATGTATAAGCTTGCTTCTACAGTTAGGTTTATTTATTTTTCACTTCAAGATGACTAACCATAGGCTTATTTTTTATTAAGGTACGGATGTTAGGATCAGGTCGCCCATTCTTAATTGAAGTGTCCAATGCAAGATGCTTGCCTTCGATGGTTGATGTTCTCCAAATTACTGAAAGAATAAACAGCTCTGATGAAAAATTTGTATGCTACAATTTCATGATGATATATTCTGTCATTTGATTTTATCATAATTTTACTCAAACAGTGTATTATGATAGGCTAATTTAGTGATTCTTGCTTGTTTTTTTTGCCATATTCATAGGTTATGGTGAAGAACCTCCGTGTGGTTGGTAGTGAGGCATGGAATCTGATGCGGGAAGGAGAGGCAGAGAAACAGGTTTCCTTTTTCTAAAATCTCCGAACATTATACTGTTAAAAGATTCATCTGCAGTCATAATCAATTAGAAAGGGATAGAACTTATTAATTTTGTTTATTTTATTTTCATTCAGAAACAATATACTGCTCTAGCGTGGATTTCTCGCCCGCTCATGGATGAGGACCTGCAAATTATTTCTTCTGCAAAGGATATGGTGACTGATCACCCATCCTGCTTTTGTAGATTGTAGCAAGTTTCCGATTCATTCAAATTTGTTTCTCTTTCCACATCTTTTTACAAGCTTTTTTGCTCTTCTGAATGTATTCTTTACTCTGTGTTCAGCTAGACCAAATGTTCTTCAGTAACCTGATTCAATTTAATTACTTTTTGTTGTTGTGGCAAAGAAACTCACACTCTCATCAGACATATTTGTTACTGAAGATGATATTCATTAGTGCACTAGTTGACCTAAGTAAATCTGATGGAAATTTTACATACTTCGATTATGGTGCTTAAATTGTCTAGAATGATTTAAACTTTTGAAAATAGTTCTGATGTATTTTTTAATCTCAAATATTATGTATTCATTTTGTGCTCTCTAGTAGTAGCCAGATTATGTATTTGTTTTATCTCAAATATTGTTGAGGTTATCTTAATGATCAGCAGCAAACGTCTGAAGTCAGCTAACAAAAATAATTATTTCTGCTAACTCCTAATTAGATCTGCATTATTGTAATTAGAGCTTAGTCAGATTTCCGAGTGACCTTCCAAAAGGTTTTCTTTGCCTGCTCTTTTCCCTTCTTTTCCCTTTCAAACTATCCTCTGATTGAGCTTCAGTATCTATTTTTTTAGAGTAAAATCTGGTGATTGAAGGTTTGTTTTTCACTAAAGTTCTTTTCTTTTAAATTTTTTGCCATGACAGGAAATTTCACAAGGGACACCAATTAGAGTCCTTCATCGTCGGAGTCCGATGGAGCGTAAGAGAGTCATTCATTGGTAGGACATTTTTCCTTAAACTTATTTGGAGTGTGAGCTTTGACATGTCATAGGTTCTAAGTGAATCTATGAATACTAATGGAGACTAATGGAGACAAACCTATATGATGGAGATCATGCCACACGACCCGTGAGGGTCTACTTGCTCCGACAACGGACCCAGTGACAGTTGAGACTGCTCATCACGAGTGGATCGCTGGTCAAAATATTTTATATTTTCTTTGTATTTTTTATTTTAATTTTATTTATGTGTAGTTTGGGGGTTACAACGAACGGAGGATCATGACCGTTTGTTGTCCCTCTTTACTCTATAAATAAGGGTAGAGGCTCCATGAATGGCTATTAAAAGATTGTGCAAGAATTCCGCCTTTTGATCTCCGGCGCCAAAAGCCGGATTCAAGTGTGAAGCTTGGTAGTTCCCCCCTCTCCCTCTTTTCCCAAATAGCCAGCCACCCCTCTCCTTCACCTTCCTTGGCCAGCCTCCCTCCACTCCCTCCATCAAAAAGCTATCTACTCCTCTCTCTCCCAACCTCCACCTCGGCCACCTCGGCCAAGCCTTCACCACCTCATCACTACTCCAGTACAACCACCTTCCTAAAAATTAGGCCCACTACTCCTATATTTACTCTCCCTTTCTCATTTCTCCACTTTCCCCATTTCCCTTGTCACCACTCAAGCCAACACCCCCATTTTCCTCCAAACAGAGCCCCCTCTCACTCCCACAGCCAGTCCCCGTGTCTCCACGCCAGGCCACTTCCAAGCAGTCCCTCCTCTCGGCCCCTCCCTGAAACGCAGGATTACTGTCTAGAATTGAATCTGGACTGGAAAACACTCCCTTCAATCTCATCAGTCAGCCCCTTGACACCCATGTTTGCTGTCAGCATCACCAGGGCCTTCTTTCCACTCCACCAAAGCCTCAACATTACACTCCAGCTGGCCGCCAGCATCCTCCAGCCCCTCCACAGCCCACCAGCCCATCTCCCGATTCCCCAAACAGCCACCTGCAACCCTTCCTAGCAATGTTTTCCCCTCATTCAGCCATGCAGCAGCTCAAGTCAGCAATTCGAGTTCCTGGGGACCCAGATGCAGCCTAATTCCCTCATTCCGGCTGCTGGATACCTGCCCGGCCATCTTTGCCATAGCTGTGTAAGTCTTCAAGTTGGTGGTCATTTTCTTTTGTGTTGAATTAGCGTCCTTTCACATCTCTAATTATATTTGTTTGTAGTCATTATCTCCGGACTTTTGTCTCACTGCATGTTCGTATTTACTTGTGCAATTTAATTACGTGCTCTTTTGCATTTATGCAACTTCTCTTGTTTTTCTTTGTTAAAGATTACTGTGATTTATCCAACATCAATTTTCCAAAAACTTGTTATATTGCAAATTAATTGTCAAATTTGTGTCTACATTTAGAAATCATCCTTTAGCCCTGTTAGGACCTTACCCCGCATTACTATATGCACTAAACAGTAATCCAACAACTAACTTGCAATAATAATTCTTGTAAACAATATTACAAGGCAAACCACAATCACTTAGAATTTCAAAGTAAGAAAACAAGTACTATAGTATGTATGCGAGGGAGTGGGAAGACAACTACACAGACGAATAAGTTCCAGCATGGTCACAAGATATTTGGAGGGAACGATTACTAATCAATATTATCTAAAACTGCAGATTAACGCGCAATTCAACGCAAAAAAACTACAACCTAGCAATGAACTTACAGTGGCAAAGAGATAGAAGGCTCGATGAATGTATGATGAGATGCCGGTGCCTGGGGAGATGAGGTGGATTGATTCTGCACCTTCGGAGGGGACTTGGAGGGCTGGACAAGGCTTTCTGCTACAATGTGATCTCGGTGGGGCTAAGGAGTAATGGTAGGGACTTGAAGGCAGGGTGGGTGCTGGACTGGGTTTCGGAAGTGCTTTGGTACTGCTGTAAGGGGTTATATGGACTGGTGCAGGTTTGGGAATGAAATTCAGAGGCTGAAACTACCTCCCTGGATAGATTCTGAACGGAGGGGGGCTGTTGGGTGGAGTGTGGTGGGCTGAAGATGAATTCCTTGGAGAGGCAGGGTTCCTGGAGGTACTCAGAGGAGATGGAGTGATTATTTGAGATGACAATGTGCGGGAGAAACTTCATGCAAGTGGGCTGGCTGTTGGGGGAAGTTTTGTGTGTGATATTGAGTGGGAAGGGGACTTAGTGGGGGGAGTTGTCGGGAAACGTGGAATGGGGGCACGCGGGAATAACTAAGAGAATCTTCACGGTAAATATAATTAAGAGGTGCATGGATAAGGCGTTATTTCTGTAGGAATTAGTGTACAAGGTGGTTATTGTGGTATATATATATACAGATTAAGGAGGGGCCATGATTCATGGTCATGATTCTTAGATCATGACGACCTCCAAAATATAATTCATAAAAATCATAAAAATACAAATAAAATACTAAAATTCCCAGATCAACGATCCACTCATGATGAATGGTCTCGATTGTCGCTGGGGGTTCCTTGGCAGGCGTGTTTAGAATCATGTCATGTGATATGATCCTCATCAAACTTGTGGCATGGCAAGCTGTAACATTGCTAGCAGTAAGTTTATATGGTTCAGTGATTTATGGGTGATTAAAAGCTTACCTGGTTAAGCTTGTAAAGTGATTCTTTAAGTGACTACTTCCATTAATACTTTCATTTTCCATGCAGGATGAAAATTGAGAAAATTGCTGGAAGCAACCAATTTTTTCTGTTGCATCTTTGCACTCAGGTATATATGTTCATCCCAACTTGATTTGTAAAGTTTAGAGAAGTTTACTACTATTTTGCAAGGTTCATGCTTATTGTCATGTCATTTAGTACTTTAGCTTCAATTATCAAAGGTATCATTATTAGCCTTTATGCCAAATCACTAAGTATTTTCAGTTACCTAATCATCTATAAATGTTGTTATAGTCTTTCCTCTAATATAATCATTGTCGATCATTCTTACTAGTTTTTCCATACATCAATCTTAAAAGTTTTCATTACTCGAGGGTGGCAGACCATTGCTCTTTGCAATTATTAGATATTGTATATGGTAGATATATGTTAGACTCACCTCGGGTGTTGTGATCACTCTCTCATGTATATATGTGTGTGTGTGCGCGCGCGCGTATACCCTATTGTTTATCATCATGCTCATTGATTTATTTTATCATGGTATTAGAGGCTTTAGGATTTCCAGCTGATCTCGCTTCCGCCTCTCGTCTTTGATCCCACCTACTGTAGCGATCCCGCTCCTACAATCGATCCTGCAGCAGCGATCCCACTCCCGCAATCGATCCTGCAGCAGTGATCCCGCTCCCGCATCGATCCTACAGCAGCGATCCTGACTTCCACTCGATCCTGGATCCCACACTCGACATCGATCCCGTCTCCCGTTTTCAATTCTACACCCTGATCCAGCGTCGACTTCTACACCTTCCGACGGAGTCTTCCTCGGCTGATCCAGCGTCTTCCGCCGCCGATCTTCAGATCTTCTGCTCTGATCCGCCGTCTAGATGCTCCGCTCTAGCCTCTTCGATCCAGCTACTCTTCAGCTCTTTCGTCGACCTTCAGACACTCCAGCTGCTATTCAGATCCGATTCAAATGATCTGCGACTTCGACAACCCCAATCTTCTTCTCTGATTGATCTCGCAACCCCGACCTCCTCGGTTGATCCTCTCGATGGCAGCTGGTGCTCTTCCTCCTCCGACACCTTCTGTAGCTCAGTCTGGTGCTTCTCGTCGCCCGCCTGTCCACTACCACTACTGTCAGTGTCCTGGTCATGTCAAATTTAAGTGTGTCAAGCTTCAGAGGGCTCAACAGTCTAGTCAGCAGCATGCTCCTGGTGCACCTTCCGCTCACTTTTCGGCTCCCGCGCAATCTCTCTCTGTATCTAAGCTTTCTCGGCTGATTGCCCAACAGTTCGCCCAGTAGTTTTCTCAGGTTTCACTTCCTCACTCATCTTCCTCCGTACTTTCACTAGATGCTTCTGACGCCTCTATCTCTCAACTGACTGCCTCCGCCCCTGCAGGTATCTCCCCCTCCAACTGGTTGCTTGACTCTGGAGCCTCCTTTTACATGACATGATGACACCCACCTCTTGTGCTGTTTGCATGTCTCCTCTGCCCTTAGTATCATGGTAGCTGATGACAACATTTTACTCATCACCAGTTGTGGCCTCCTTCACACAATGTTTTTTCATGTTCCCAATGTTGTCTACATACCCAAGTTATTCATGAACCTTATATCCGCCAACCAGTTCACATTCCACGGTTATATTGTTATTTTTGATAAGGTTACATGTATTGTGCAGGATCGTCTGACTGGGACACTCCTTGGAGCTGATCGTCGTCGTAGCGAAGTGTACGTCCTCGATCGTCTCCATCTTCATCCACTCCATTGTCACCGACAGCTTCCACCATTTGTCTTCCTTCAGTGGATTTCTCTCAGTGGCATCATCATTTTGGTCATCCCGTGATTCGTATCTTGCATCTTTTATTAGTCATGACTTCTTTGGTTGTTTTTTTGTTGACCGGTCCTACTCTTGTGCGGCTTGTAAGCTTGGTAAACAGCTACAACTCTCATATCCATCTACTGAGTCTAGGTTCCAGCGTCCTTTTGATTTAATTCATTCTGATGTATGTGGCCACACACCTTTTATATCAAAGGGCGGACATCAGTACTATGTTCTCTTTGTTGATTATTATTCACGTTATTGTTGGGTCTACTTTATGCATTCTCGTTCTGACTTTATTCATATTTGTGTTACCTTTTAATCTTTTATGTTATAGTGCGCACTCAGTTTTCTTCTTCTATACGTATTTTTTGTTTCGACTTAGGGGTGAGTTTCTCTCTCATACTTTTCATTATCTGCCAGCTACCCACGACACTCTCCCTCAGCTTGCCTGCCCCGGTGACCACGCTTAGAATGACATCGCCGAAAGGAAACATCGTCACATTATAGAGACAACCCGCACCCTTCTCATCTCCTCCCACGTTCTTCCTCATTTTTGGGTTGAGGTTGTTTCCACTGTTGGCTACCTTATTAACCTGCAGCCTTTCACTTTCCTTCAGGGCCAGAGTCCTGATGTGTGTCTGTACTTTTGATCCCCCGATACTGCATACGATAGATATAGCTTAGACTCATCCCGGGTGTTGGGATCACCCTCTCATGTATATATGTGTGTGTGTGTACCCTATTTTTTATAATCATGCAAATTGATTTATTCTATCAACGATGAGTATTTTTGTAGAGAAAGAAGCGAGACCTTCGCGGGGCTTGTAGTAGAGGCTTGAAGTAGATCTTCAAGCACAAAGGAGATCTTCAAGGGACTTGAAGGAGATCTTCGAGTCCCGAAGGAGATCTTCGAGTACGGTAAGGGAGGGGGATTCGACACAAAAACAAAAAAAAACGAAGCTCGATAGCGAGCACCGACGGCTGGATGACGGACGGTGAGGCAGGTCGGACCAAATTGATACGATCCCTGAGAAGAATCCAGCAAGGGAGGTGCCAGCGGCTAGGGGAGAGAGAATATGGAAAGGCAACATCAAAAGAACTCAGGGAGCTGCCCTTTAAACACCTTCATCCAAAGATAAAACCCCATAATGAGACATACAACAACCTTTATAACAGTGGGGTGCAAATAGATGGAGTTCCAGTGCGCGCATAGCAAAAATAGAATAACATTCAAACAGAAATATTTAAATGACATTGGTTCTCGCGGTCTCCTCCAATCCCAGTGGGCTAGGGGTTGCCGCCTTTCACTTTCTTCCGAATGTAGACTCCGCGGTATGTCGTCGGCATGCGCGACTATAACAAAAAAGACACTAAAAAGATAGCAATAACTTGGCCCATCACCCGAAATCTGTGGCCATAATAGAAAGTTGCTTCAGTTTAGATAAAATATTGCATTAACAATCATCCCTTCATTGAGCCATTGATCACATCTCATTGAAATAGATTAGGACCGAGTTAACAAATTTGTTTGCAGATGATGCGGGCAGCTAGAGAAGCAGCTTCACAAGATAAAGACGCCATTGGTTTGCAGTTAGCATTTTTGTTTGTGGATAATTTTTTTTCAAAAAACAGTTTGCAGCTAACAAAAAGTTGCAGATAATCAAAATTGCACCACCAATAACAATCGCCTAATTATTTTAGTAACAATCATCCTATCTGCTATTCATTTCTTAAGAATTGTTTTCTTTTTTAACTTTTCTATTAAATGCATGTAATAACTTGTAATCTTCTGTTATGTTAGTCGAATTTTCCTAACGAACTCTTATTTTAACAATCATGCCCTTAAAATATATATATATTTTCTCTTCCCTTTGAGAATTTTAAATTTTCAAGTTGCAAATCCAATCTTACTTGTAAACTTGTCAATTCATACTTTTTTTCATCACAATCGGGTTAAGTTGGCGGAGATTGACATCTCGGAGAATCAATTTGGATTCATGTCAGTGCGGTCGACCATGGAAGCTATACATCTCTTGAGGAGACTCATTAACAACTACCGACAAAGAAAACAAGATTTGCATATATTGTTTATTGATCTTGAGAAGGCTTATGATAGAGTTACAAGAGAGATCTTGTGGAGAGTCTTGGAAAAGTAAGGTGTAAATGTATCATATATTGATATAATCAAAGATATGTATACAAATTCAATGACAAGGGTGAGGAAATATGGAGGATTAACACAGGAATTCCCTATTACTGTTGGCTTACATCAAGGTTCAGCTTTAAGCCCTTATCTCTTTACCATTATCTTAGATGAGCTTATCGGACATATCCAACAAGCAATACCTTGGTGTTTATTGTTTGTGGATGATATCGTCTTGGTTGATGAGACGTGCGAGGGTGTAAACGCAAAACTTGAATCTTGGCGAGAGACTTTAGAAAAGAAGAGTTTTAGGTTGAGCGGGGCAAAAGACCGAGTATATGGAGCTTAAATTTAGCAGTACAAGAAGGATGGATGGCGTCGTTATTAATTTGGGTGATCAAGATATTTCCCGTAGTGAATGTTTTAAGTATCTTGGATCGTAATTCAAAAGGACGGAGGTATTGATAAAGATGTGACACATAGGATCCAAGCGGGTTGGTTGAAGTGGAGAGGCGCGTCAGGGATCTTTGGTGATCGTAAAGTACCATTAAAACTCAAGGTAAAGTTTTATCGTACTGCAATTAGACCAGCGATGCTCTATGGTTCTGCGTGTTGGACAGTGAATTGTGTACATGATTAAAAAATGGGAGTTGCGGAGATGAGAATGCTTAGGTGGATGTGTGTACACACGAGACTGGATAAAATTAGGAATGAATGTATCCGGTTTAAGACAGGAGTAGCACCAATTGCAGAGAAGATGAGAGAAGCTCGACTAAGCTGGTTTGGACACGTACAAAGGAGACCATTAGAGGCACCTGTTAGGCATTGTGAGAGTCTAGTCACTAGGCATGTTCAACGAGGGAGGGGTAGACCAATAAAGACTTGGAATGAAACTATACGGAAAGATATGATGTACTTAGGCGTTAGTGAGATTATGACAAAAGATAGGGCACAATGGCGACCAAGGATCCATATAGCCGACCCCACTATAGTGGGTTAAAGGCTTGAGTGTTGTTGTTGTAATCGGGTTAAGTTGGCACATCACTAATGGGTGATCTTCTTGTTAACCTTTACTTAATTGTCTCTATGATTGGGCCAATGTGCGCGTTTCACCAGCGAGTGACATCCTAACAAATTCTTGCCTACTTCCCACAATCGGGTTAAATTCATCACATTGTTTCCGAGGAATTCCTAATGCTAAAAGAGCGCATATTTGTTTTCTTTTGTGTAGCTTTTGGCAATGTTTGTAGGGAAGATTTGATACCATAATGTTTTGTTTTTAAAACCAAGTTTTTCTTCAAACGCAGGCTGGAACATATATTAAAGAATTTGTACATGGAGATCTTGGCCGTACCAGTCCTAGGTAAGTAACTAGGACTTCGTTCCTACTATACTATTGAGCTAAGGGCAATGTTTTTTTTGTTTCATTTCCTTTGTTCAGTCATTTTAGCATTATTGCGCATACAATTTAATGCGTGGAATATTTACAAATTAAAGGGAAGAGTTGTTTAACCGGCGCATATAACCTTGTAATATATGATTCTTCGTCAAGATGTTGTACTTTACGGTCGTCGCCACATCTCAAACACATTGAAGACTGACACATGAAATTTTTTGATCATTAAGATTCAGGAAATAGCTGTAGGCTCACAGCCCCGGCAGCTAAAGAGAACACTTTCAGACAGAAATTGAAGTTTTTTTCAAAATAGGAATTCTTTATCATTCATGTACAACATTGTTATTTATAATACATGCTGCATGTAGGCATCTCATTTATAATACAAAGGATGGGCAGCCACCAAAATTAGGTAAACAATAAAGAATATTTTCGTGATCTCGGGAATCCTGCTGGTCCGAATTACGATAATCGGTAGCGAAACATTACGTTCAGACAGCGTGCGAATACTCGTTGGTAAATGAAATGTGTGTTTCGCCATCATAGCCTTAGGGCCTGTTCGGCATGGAGTTTTTGCTCCGACGAATTTGGGCAAAAATGCCACCGTTATGACCGCCGTCAAGAAAAAAAACTAATTTTGACATAAAATGGATGGAGTTCCTTAGGTGAGATCAGGCAGCATGAACAACGGTTCATAATCGCCGCGTTCATGACTGCCACTACCCTGTCGGTCAAACGGAGCCTTAATCTCTCTTTCATTTTCATCATTTTGCTTTATATTATCAACTGTAGCTGCTGATTGGGTTTTCTTCTGCGTGCAGCATCGGTTCTCTATTAGCCTGTAGAGCCGAGATATTGCAGCTGGATGTCACGGACGTGAAGATGGCCGCTTTCACTTGAGACGCAGGCCGAAATCTTTAGGTGCACACCATTATTTTTGACTCAGCATTTTTTTTAGTAAAACAGAATTTCAGCAAATATTTTAAGATGTTGTTACTAACAAATTCTATTTAGCTTTTGGCAAGCTAAATAAACATGATTTTAAAGGCTTTATTCAAAATCACTATTTTTTTAATATAGGCAAACTACCCCCTCCAAAGCAAGGATCGGGACACTCGTCATTTGGGATCTCAAATGGAGGTTCATTTCATAGTGAGTATTGATTCTCAATTTATTTAAAGGTGCATAATTTTTTGATTTAAGGAAAAATATAAATGGATGAGATTAGTTAACCCGTCAAATAAGCCACAAATTAACATGAATCATGAAATAAATACTATCTATTTGGACTCCAATGAAGAGGATCTTGGTACCCAAAACAAACCCATGAGCTTGCTTCACCCGATGTCCCTCTTCCCCACTCTTCCCTCTTTGCCCAACACCACCTCCCCTATCGGAAACAGCCGCTCTCCCGCCAGTTACCGACACCACCTTTGCTAGAAACAATTACGCTAAATCTGCCGCTCACCCTCGACGCCACCCTTCCCCCATCATCGCCGGAATATGCCTGTTACGGCCCGTCCGTGGTTCCATTTTTGAAAAGACCTGCAGGTCTTACACCCCAACCCATCTCCTTAATGGGCATTGTTCAAAAATGAAACTCTGCGCGGACCGTAACAATGTCCATCGAGGAACGAATTTATCTCTATTGATTATTCAGTGTTGCCTACTTCATGGCATTGTTCAAAAATGAAACTCTGCGCGGACCGTAACAATGTCCATCGAGGAACGAATTTACTCATCTACGTGTAAGTGGGGATTTGTTACGGTTTTCATTGAATTTATAATTTTTTCATGTATGCCCTTCATTCCGGTAACCCAAAGTTACCGTGTTCGATCCCCAAAGGCAGATTTTTTTTCCAAATCAATGACGGTTCAACACGTGCTTTTCCGACCGGTTGAACCGGCCGTGGTCACTGTAATTTCATGATGTGCAGGTGAGTGCTCTTAATCATTCATTATTTATGGAGATGGGAAACATGGAGCATGAGAATATTTAGGAGCATTTAAAGATAATTTTTGGGTGAAAATATATTTTTGGTGCAAAAAAATAATAAATTTGGTATTACTCATTGTATTAATTGATTTTGATATTATTCATTAATTCTGCAAAAACAAACAATTTTTTTAAATGTTTGGTATGATTTGTGAGTAATAAAATGTGAATTTATGATTTGTTATTAGTAATAGTTTGTCGGTGGTTTGATGATATCAGTAGACATATTTTATTATATTATACTTTAAGGGTTATTACTTGCACCCTTCTAATTTTTGAAATTATAAAAACCTCTCTTTAATGTTTACATTTCATAACATCTATGCACAAGATTATCTTCGTGGAGTAAATTTTTTGGGGTGGTCTTTTTGTACATGTATGTTATGAAATGTAAATATTGAAGGGGGATAATTAAAATTCCGAAAGTTAGAGGGGTGTAAGTTGTAATTATACAAATTTTGAGGGAAGGTCCCTTTAAATAACCCTAAAATGGTCTTTAAGGCTCTACTTAGCTCTGTTGCAGTGCTTAGAGAGCAACAATGAGGTGCACTGGTGGAAATTTGACTGTTTTGTAGAGTGATGAGAACAACAAGGAACCTACTTGAAGGAACTGATTTCTCAGTGTTGTTTAAACAAAGAAATGATTGTAAATGTGTGTGGTTGATATGAAATGGAAATGATTGTAAATGTAAGAGAAGAATAGTATGAAAATATTGCAGATGAATACATACCATAATTGATGTCCAAAATGTAAAAATCACAACCCAAAATTTGTCATTTATGAATCATAAAATATTATCCAAAATATTAATATTATAAATCCAAAATCATTGAAAATCTAAAATTAAGCTTCATTTTGCGTGGGGTTTTCTGGCCCGTGTTGGGAGTAAATGCCGTCGGATAGCGGGAAAACAAATGTTGTACGGCGGCATTTGCTCCGCTTGCTCTCGCAGTAAGGAGGAAAACCAGCCGGACCGCTCTGTTTTGATCCCCGCCTCCTCCCTTCCCTCTAATTTGAGACCGGCGGTTCCACCCGCCGCGCCAAAAGAAGCCTAAATTGCATCATTGTTTCCTTCAGGTAACTGCAGCGGTGCATTTTGTAACTAGTCAGCTCAAAGCCTTGGGAAGTTGGGCTGCTACCTTGCCACTCTTTTGGAGCACCTGATCCGATGTCATCATATGTGAACGTTCGCGTCATATTGATCAAATACAGGTGACATAGTTCCCGTGGAAGGGATCCAAACATTCTCAACGGTTGCTACAACCGGCTAAGCATCCAGTCGAATCTACAGACAATGATCTCTCACGGGAAAAGAAGACTCGTCGTAGTTTTTCAGGCAACGGGGAAGAGAAGCCTGCACTGTCGAGGAGCTCCGACGAGGGAAGAGGAAGAAGCTTGCACAATCGAGGAGAGTTTGTGTAACGACCCTAGCCGATCAAACGCGACAATGTCACGGCTACGCTTTAGGCGACACTACCGGGCTGCAGCTCAAGCACCCCAACCCCTCTCTAGCCTACTGGCAGGTTGTTGGTGGTCACAACCTCCCTTCGATGAGTGAACTCGATAGTTAAGTTGGGTCGTACTGGGACTTCTCAGAAGATCACACATCCTAATACTACTCTCGCCTAAACACGATTAACTATAAAGTTCTTCAACTTCCCACAGCCTCCCCTCGTTGGTTTGAAGGCTCCTTATCAAGGGGGTTGCGGGTTCGAGACCCTGCCTCAACAATGCGCCGCAGCCGAGAAACATGCGCGGAGAGACTTTGGGGTGCTCGGGCTGCAGCCCTGTAACATGCTTGCTAAGAGACCACTATGGTTGAGTAGAGAGGTGTTACTGTTTGTTATGACTTTTGAAAAAGCTGCAGTGAGCTGCAGCTGCATCTATTAAGCGGAATCAAACGCAGCCTTAATAAATTTTCCCTCCGGTGGGAAAATAAATTTTTAAGTTAAACGGCTGCTAACCCCTACTTTAATCAGACGGTCGTGATTACTCTATTACGCCAATTTGCTCCCTTTCTAGGGTTTATAAGACCGTAAACCATTCGGCACTTACAAACATTTCTCCTCGAATCCATGGATTCTCCTCCTCTACCAAAGAAGCTCAAAATGTCCATGACAAGCAACTCCTCCGACGAGGTCGATCCCACCTCCGGCCCGCCGCCCGCCGGCGCCCCTGCCGACCCAACTCGCCGACGGTATAAGCGCCGCAAGGTCGCAATCTTCCTTTCCTACTGTGGTGCCGGCTACCAAGGAATGCAGAAGAACCCCGGCGCTCGCACCATCGAGGGCGAACTGGAGGAAGCCCTCTTCCTAGCCGGCGCCGTCCCAGAGTCCGACCGCGGTAACTCTAAAAGATACGACTGGGCTCGCTCAGCGCGCACCGATAAGGGGGTCAGCGCCTCCGGCCAGGTCGTCTCCGGTCGATTCTACATTGATCCGCCGGGATTCATTGATCGTCTGAACCACGTCCTCGCCGATTCGATTAGGATCTTGGGATTCAAGCGGGTGACTTCTTCTTTCAACGCGAAGAAATTCTGCGATCGACGCAGGTATGTTTATCTTTTACCTGTTTTTGCACTCGATCCGAATTCTCACCCAAATCGAGAGAGTGTTCTGGCGAGCTTTGGTTCGGAGAATGAGCTCTCCCGCTGTTTCGATTGCTCTGAGAGGGGACGCAAAGTGGTTGGCGTTGTTGGCCGGCAGTCCAAAGTTCAGAAAGAGGAGGAAAAATCTTTGGAGGTTGAAATGGAGTCTTCTTTGATGAATGAAGTGTTAAGTAATGAAGGTAAATCTGGAGAAGAGAAACACGGTGTATGTAAAGAAGTAGAGGTTGGAACAGAAGCAGCTGAGACTGAAGAGGAACCAGTGTTAGAGATCAGCAAGGTTTCAGTTGGGGAAAATGAGTCCGAATTCATTGTTTTTTCTGATAATACTGAAGAGAAATCAGAAAAAACTGAAGAGCTATCCGTGTTAGAAAACAGCAAGATTTTAGATGGGGAGGAAGAAGAGTCTGAATCCCCCATTGTTTTAGTTAATTCCAACGGAGGAGTAATGGAGGGGCTACATGTAATAGTGAAGATGAACCCAGAAATATGGCTGAAACAGAAGAACAGTTGGTGGTAGAAAACAGCAAGATTTTGGCAGGGGAAGAATTAGAGTCTGAATGTAATGTTTTAGTTGATTCCAGTGGAGAGAAAATGGAGGGAACTACAGGTAATACTGAAACTGAATCAGAAAAATTAGCTGGAATAGTAGCAACTGAAACTGAAGTACAACCAGTGTTAGAAAACAACAAGATTTCAGCAGGGGAGGGAGAATACTCGGAATCCAATGTTATAGTTGGTTCCATTGGAGAAAAAATCGAGGGATGTTCATCTTCATACTGTTATGGGGACAAGGAAAGGGAGGCATTTGTTCGCATTCTAAAACGCTATGAGGGGACACATAATTTCCACAATTTCACGACAAGAATCAAGGCCGAGGATCCGTCGGCTCGGCGGTATATCATCTCTTTCAATGCTGATTCTGTTATGAACGTCGGAGGAATCGATTTTATCAAATGTGAGGTTGTTGGCCAGAGTTTCATGCTGCATCAAATAAGGAAGATGATTGGTTTTGCTGTTGCAGTGATGAGGAAGTGTGCACCCGAGTCTCTTATGGACATTGCTTTGAGACAGTAAGTAACTTTTTTTTCTTCAAATTTTTGTCCTCTAACTTCATTTTTTAAATATTTATTAATTTAGGTTTGGTGCTTGGATTCTAATCTAGAATCAGAGCTTTCCATGACATATTTCCTCTCTTTTGTTCTCACACGTTTAAAGTCAGTTTGAGGAATTCTGAGATGAATCAAAAAAGACTTGAGCTCAAATAAGTTGGAGCCAGCTTGAATTTCTTTGATTTCAATTTGACTTGAAATGGTTTCAAATGAACTTCAAAATACTATGAAACTTGAGGCACAAGAAGTGTAGAGCTAGAAAATCTTTCACCATTGAAGATAAAACTAAAAAAAGGGGCAGCACGGTGCACGAAGCATTCCCGCGTAGCGAGGGTCCTGTGAAGGGTCCAACCACAAGGGTGAAATGTAGGCAAATCTTGCCCTGCATTTTTGTAAGAGGCTGCTTCCAGGACTCGAACTCGTGATCTTATGGTCACACGACAACACCTGAACCGGTGCGACTCCTTCAGTGAAGATAAAACTTTAAAAGGGAAAAATTGAGTGACAATTGAGCGTTAACAGGTGTTACAACACTGCAACACATAACATATGCAAGAAACACTCAAAACCCTAGAACTAATTTAAGATCATTTTAGTAATGACTTACATTGCACAATTGGCCGGTACATAGTGTATTAGATTTTTAGATGTAACTAGGGTTCATAAATGCTTCACTAATTACACATATATATATATACTCTCGGTGGCTTTGCTCAATTATAAGGACCAATCCTCTACTTTTTAAAATTATCGAGAGCTCTACTGTAAGTTTACATTGCTAACATTTATGCACAAGAAATGATTCAAGGGAGTTTTTGTACATGTATATTAACAATGTAAACTTGAAAGGGGGGTTTTGGTATTTATGGAAGTTAGAGGCAATCTCCCAGTAAATGATTATATATATATAATACCTATCATTTTTTTGTCTATAGTCTTTGTCACCAGATTCCCCCAGCCCTTCCTCCCGCCGCCGATAAGAAAATTAGCCATTCCTCCACATTCACTCTCATTTGCCTTACAACCACCTTGCGTTTGCTACACTAGCATTTTTGATGGATTTGAAGCTCTCCTCGTCAACATCCTCATGATGGCTCACATGCTCCATGCCAAAATTGATCATTGGGATGCTATAAACAGCCCTCCAATGCAATCGGCACACCCAACAATGCTCCCAGAGCTTAGTTCTACTTCATTCCCTCTGTCATTCCCCAAATCTCCATTGTGGCGCTCCCTGCGGAGCAGCAAAACTCCATTGAAAGATTCCTATGCCCTTGTCCTTGACGAGAAGTTTCAGGCGTGCCACCTCTTGGTCTGTCAACGGGCCTTTGAGGCTACATCTTTGACCTATATCATCGTTGAGCAACAAGCCCAATTGTATCCACAAATGTTTTAACGGGCTATCCTCGTCGTCCCGGGTTCCTTCTTATACTGCAGACACCCCTGTCTGCAATATTCTTGATGTTGCCGCCCGCCACCATGAATCAGATGTGGCATGACTCGGCCTTCATGTACCCTTGCTCATGGCGAAATGCTTGGTTCCCGTATTCTTCCTGTCCCGGTGCCTCCGCCTTATCCACCGCACACTAACCTCCATGGCGGCCGCAGACCTGTCACGGACAACTCCGGGTACCTGCAAGTTGCTTCCCACGCACCTCCGGTCAGGTTCGCCCCCACGACCGCTCTTCACCTCCATTGTCACACTTCAGGCTCTGTACCAACTTCTATTGTTGCCCACTGTCCCCATTCCACACAGCCGCACGCTATTGATCCTTCCCTCTGTTGCAGTCCTCACACATTTTTCTCTCCCTTTCGCGACAATGTCACCGCCAAACATCGATCTTCCTTCCCATCACCCCATGCTGAAAATCCATCGCTTTTTCTATCTCGCACCCCCACAACAATTTTTATCGGTGTGTGCCCTAAATTTTTTTCTATACAACTTTTATTTGTGTTTACTTTTTGTCCTCCCCCCCCCCATGCCATAATTCTTACCAACTTTTCTCATGTGCCTCTTTTACCGCACCCCATATTTCTCTTATTTACACCTACCGCATGAACCACTCTCTTCTATTTTATTTGCAGCTGGCCCCAGAATCACTTCCACACTTATTACAACATTTTCACCACCTTTCTTTTTTATCCTCACCCCTCTCATTTTTCTACACTTGCCTCCCTCTTCCCAGCGGACCCCACTAACCTTCCTACTTAACCCCCTTTTTATCTCCTTGTTATCCGATCAGACAATTTTCTCCTAAGCATACCTAACTTCACCGCCACACTTTATGTGCTCCAAGGCTCATCTGCCACTATAAGTGTCATGCCACAATAATGCCCGTTGCCTTTGATTCAGACTTCCGAGTCCTCTTGAAGGCTCGACTTTGAGGGCAAGGCTGATTTTCAAGGGCGGTATAGTGTTACGCCCACACATCCGCCCGTGTGGGTCCCCTCATTGGAACCACCGGAGCGCGCATATTGAAGTCGTCGTGATAAATTTATGGTGTAATATAATATTATGCAATTAATTGATATTAATTAACTAGGGAATATGATACATCTATGAACAAAGGACGAGACATGATTGCATTAATGAAAAACACGTATACAATCCGGAGCGTACTTCGGCCAAAATCAAGGAGGTTGGTTTCTCCTATGACCCCTCTCTCAAGAATGAGAGCCAAACCCTAAAAACCAAAGATACTAAACACATACACTCATCCCCCTTATATAAATGAGGGAGAGAAATATAAAGGAAATACAATATTAATAAAGAAATTAATTAATATAATTAATATTAATTAAATAATTAATATCATTTCATTACAAGAATTAGTCACGACGGCTTCCATATGCGCTCCCCCGACACCTGCAAGGTTGTGTACTTTTGCGGAGATGATTTTGTAACAATGTCGCCCTTGAAAATTGATCTTGTCCCCAAGGTCAAGATGACTAGATTTGTCGGGGTCTTTAACAATGTCGACAGCGGGTACAACCGAAAAAAAATGACGGCGGAGGGCGGAGAAACACGGATGATTAAAATTAGTGGGGATTGAATTGGGTGGCACGGTGGGTGGAAGGGTGAGTGCAGGTAATAATGAAAAAGAAGAAAGGGGGACAGACTGATAGTTGATGGCATAGGATAAGAATAAAAAAAGAAAGTAGGCAGGGGTCACGACAGGTTATGGAAAAAGAAAAAAACGGAGAAGGCGTGCAGCTCAAGGAGGGGCCTAGCGACCGAGCGGAAAGGTTGGTCGAGACAGACGGCGGAATAGGACATGAGCAGGAAACGAAGGAAGAAGACGAGCGCGGAAGGAGTGATCGCGGCCGCGCGCTGTCGCCGCAGGAGCTGGCACGGACTGGATCCAACGGACGACGTCGGTGCGGGCTTCTGCATCGGCGGCTGGAAACGGCGTGGCAGGTGCGGCCGGTGCTACGACGCTGGGAGGCGCGACCGCCGCTACGGTTGGCGGCAACGCTGTGGGCTGGATCTGGCGGCCGCGATCTGGATGGCCAGAACTGGGGATCTGGACTGGCGGCAGACAGAAGACGGACGTTATGGGTGGCTGGGCGGCATCGCGTTGTAGGTGTGCCGCTGGAGGAATCCGATCGAGCTTAGCGTTCATGCGATGCACCATGGCGAGAATGTTGTCGAGCATCTCGGTTTGCCGATCGAGCTTGGCACAGATGGAGACGGCGGTGAGGCGGGTGTTCGCCGCGACTTGATCCCCGACGGCTTGGAACGAGCGGACAGGGGCGGCAAGTTGGACCATTGATACATCTACAAACAAAGGACGAGACATGATTGCATTAATAGGAAATACGGATACAATCAAGAGTGTACTCCGGGCAAGATCAAGGAGGTTGGTTTCTCCTATGACCCCTCTCTCAAGATTGAGAGGCAAACCATAAAACCAAAGATACCAAACACATACACCCCTCCCCCTTAATATAATTTAATTACAAGAATTAATCACGGCAGCTTCCATATGCGCTCCCCCGACACCTGCATGGTTGTGTAATTCGACGGAAATGATTTCGTAACAGAATATTAATTAATATTGGTTAGATTAATTCTATTAATTAATAAATTTTGTATCTTCATATTAAGCAAGCCCTTCCACATCTATATAAGAGGTAGGGGTAGGTGTGATGGGGATCTGAGGGATGTTGTCTATTGGGCTCTTTTTGGAGAGTGGAGTGCTTTGGAGGGCCCAACCTCCGAGTGCTATGCGGGAGCTTGTCTCTCGAGTTCTCTATCTGTTACTTTCATGCAATGGAATTTCATTGCTCGTGTTCGAAAGTCTTGGTTGGGAGTATTTTGTTTTTAATAGAATCCCATGTTATGATGAATACTTTATTAGGCCTTAGATATCTCTACCTGCAATATATTTGGAATCACGTGGTTCAATGAATGCTTAACTAGGCCCTTATTGGGTTCTAACATGACGACAAAGCTAGCCACTGGACACATTCCTCTTCCTCGTTTGCCGTCATGTGTTTTACACTGCAAGGTTGTAAATATCGAATATGACATGTCAGACATATCACATATGTCCAACACGTTCATATATTTAGTATATGCTAGCTTTAGCTACTAGGGTTGAGGAGGAGAGTGAGGGGATGAGAAGAAGGGGGGAGAAGAAGAGAGATGAATCTCGCCCCTAGGGACTCGAGATACATGTGCGATAATAAAATATAGCGATGACTGGTACGCTATGCATGTGCGCACTACTGGAGAACGTCCGTCATCCAATTGGGATCCGTGTCCGCGCCGCCATGGTCCCAATGTCGACATATGTGTGTCCTCGTCTCTGACCCTCTTCCGACTTCGTAATAGTCTCACATTGTGAACACATTGTATCCTGAATTCTTTCTTTATTAGACCTCAGTTCTCTCCACTAGCAATCAATTTCTTTTCAAGTTTGGATTTTTGTTCCAGTTCTAACACTTCCTCTCCAGGGATGTTAATATCAATGTGCCAACTGCACCAGAGGTTGGGTTGTACTTAGACGAATGCTTCTTCTCATCTTACAATAAGAAATGGAAGGACTCGCACGAGGAAGTTTCTATGGCAGCGTATGCGGATGAGGCTGAAAAATTTAAGTTGAAGTACATTTACTCGCATATAGCATCCATGGAGCACAAAGAAGGAGCCGTCGCGCTATGGCTTCACTCTTTGAACCACCGAAATTATCCGGATTTTCGATGGGGAGAGACCAAGGAAGAGCAGGTCACTGTGGAGCCATCTGAAGTTGATCATTTAGCACTTGAATGATTTTCAAGTTGTTTCCAGCATCATGGCTGATACATTCATGAAGGAGGTTTGTAAGCAGCTTCCAGGTTGATCCTTACATACTTTCTTTTGATAGCTGTGATTGTTAGAATTTATATTTAGTTTATTATTTGGTGTGCTTTTAGCCTTGTATTCTCCCCTCACTATATAAGAGGGGGTGCTTGTTATAATGAAATAGATTGTTTTTACCTAATTCTAACATGGTATCAGAGCCCGGCGTAACCTAGCCCGCTCGCCCGCTCGCCCGCTCGCCTCGCAGGCCTGTCCGCCGCTCGCCCGCCTGCGCCCGCTTCTGTCCGCCGCCGCCCGCCTGCATCCTCCCCTCTCTCTACCACCTCCTCTCCTCTCTCTCCCGCCTCCTCTCTTTTCTCTCCTGGTTGCACCCGCCGGTCTTGCTATGGCTTAACCGGCGGGATTTTTTTGCGGCCTTCCAAGGGTCCGATTGTGCCGACATTCTGGGAATAGTTTCGCTTTCCTCTCCTTATTATCATCATTGATTCTTGGTGGTTTTTACCGGTTCGTCTTTCCGGAGATTCAGATCTACCTTTTTCTCTCCGTTTTTTTTACCGTCGTTCTTCTACTCCCGGAAGTTCAGATCTATGATGCCCTAAGCTTTCCCCTCTTCCTTTGGACCGTTCTTCTTCGTTGGTGCCATGTCAGACGTTGATTCCGGTGCTTCTGGTGCCTCTGTGCCCCCCGCTGGATCTACCCGGGTTGGCTCCGATCACAGTTTCTCTCAGCTCACTACGATTCGTCTGGATGACACCAACTACCTATCTTGGTCCCGTTCTATTACTCTGGCCTTAAAGAGTCGGCGTCTCTTTGGCTATGTTAGTGGCGACACTCCTGCGCCTGCTCGCACCTCTGCTACCTGGTCCCACTGGGACTCTGAAAACACGCTGGTCATGTCTTGGCTCATCAATTCCATGCAGGAGTTCATTGCCAGGAATTACCTCTTCCTCGACACTGCTGCTGACATCTGGAACGGGCTGAATCTACTTACTCCCGCAAAGGGAATGCGGCCCAAATCTACCATCTTCGCCGACAGCTGTTCCATCTTCGTCAGGGAGATAATCCTCCTTCTGCCTACTATTTGGAGTTTACCCAACTCTACCAGGAGTATGACCATTTTGAGTCTCTTGCAATGGTCTGTGATGCTGATGCCCTCCTATTAAGGGCTCGTGAGGATCGCAACAGGGTGTTCGAATTTCTCCAGGAGCTTCACCGCGATTTCGATCAGATTACTGTGCAGGTTTTGGGTCGTGTTCCCATTCCCTCTTTGCTTGAGGTCTTTAGCATTATTCAGCAGGAGTTTGATCGTAGACAGTCCTGGAACATGACCACCACTCCTGAGGGTTCAGCTTTGGTTGCTCATCCTCCCACCACTGGTAGCAGGGCCTCTCAGGACTTCAAGCCTCGTGCCACGGATAAGGATCATCTCATGTGCGATTATTGTGGCAAGCCTCGTCATACCCGGGATACCTGTTACAGTCTGCACGGCTTCCCTCCAGGATTTTCTTCTCGGGGTGGGTCTTCTTCCCGTGGGGGGCGAGGTCGTGGACGCACTTCTGGCCGTTCACATCCTTCTGCCCATCTGACTGAGATTCCTGAGAGCAGCCCTCCGGGTCTTCTTGGACCTTCTCCTGCAACTATGTCCTCCTTTTCTGCTGATGAGATGCAGACTCTTCGTCGCTTGATGCAGGGTCTTCTTACTGAGCCGGTTACTGCTTCTTCCTCATCTGCCCTGCCATTCAGGTATCTCAGGTGCTCACTCTGCTACAACTTGCTCCTCTCCCCATTGGATTATTGACTCCGGATCTACTGATCATATGACTAGATCGGCTTCAGGTTTTGTGTCTTATTCCCCTCTCTGGTCGAGATAAAATGAGTATTGCTGATGGATCCTTTTCCTCCATTGCTGGGAAAGGGTCCATACCTTGTTCATCTCTCACTTTATCTTCTGTCCTCCATGTTCCAAATTTCACCCGCAGTTTACTTTCTGTTAGTCAGTTGACTACCTCCCTTCAATGCTCAGTCACCTTTTTCCTACTTATTGTGTTTTTCAGGATCTGAAGACGGGGAAGGCGATTGGGTCTGGTAGCTTGCAGACGGCTTGTATGTGTTTGACCCCTCCAACGGGTCACCTCTCCGCACGCTCTTCATGCCACCCAGTCATCCCAGCTGCTTACCTGGCATCGTCGTCTTGGTCATCCTTCTGTTTCCACTATGCAGCGTCTTTTATCTACTTTTCCCTCTAGTTGTTTTTAAAATTTTGTGTGTGATGTATGTGACATTGCAAAACATCATCGTCTCCCTGTTAATCATGTTTCTTTACCTAGTACTATTCCTTTTCATACTGTTCATACTGATGTGTGGGGGCCTTGCTCTATTGGCTCTATCTCTGGATGTCACTGGTTTATTTCCTTTATGATTGTTTTTCTCGAACGACATGGGTTTATCTCATGAAACATAAGGGTGAAGCTTTTTCTATTTTTCAATGCTTCCATAAGATGGTATCTACTCAATTTTCTGCATCCATAAAAATTTTACGCAGTGACAATGGTAGAGAGTATATCAACTCTTCCTTTGACCACTACCTTACCACTCATGGCATTATTCATCAAACTTCCTGTGCTCATTCCCCGTCACAGAATGGGGTAGCCGAGTGAAAGAACCGTCACTTGCTGGATGTTACCAGGTGCCTCTTGCTTACTATGCATCTCCCCAAGTTCTATTGGGGGGATGCTGTCCTTACCGCTGCTTATCTCATTAATCGTTTGCCCTCTCCTGTCTAAACTCGACCCTCGCGCCCTCAAGTGTGTCTTCATTGGTTATTCTCCTACTCAAAAGGGGTATAAATGTTATCACCCTCCTACTCGTCGGACACTTGTATCTGCTGACGTTACTTTTTGTGATTCTACTCCTTATTATGCTACCTCACTTCAAGGGGAGCTTGCTGTTGAAGTGAGTTCTCCTACCTTCTCCCTTCCGATTCCTCCCTCTAGCGAGAATATCATACCGGTTATTTCTCCGGTTGATCATCCCACTGTTTCTCCCGTTGCTCCTCCCGTTATCTCTTCTCCTCCGCCTCCTCGTCCCTTACAGGTTTACACCCGACGGCGTAAAGGTCAGAACACAACGGCTAATCCCATGCTCCCAGACCCTATGTCAACTCTGTCAAAGGATCTCTCCCTCCATGAAAGTATCTGATTGAGTACTCAACACCCTATATCTCAATATGTTTCCTATGATACGCTGACTCCCTCTTATAAAGGGTTTGTGTCATCCCTTGCTTCAGTCTCTATTCCATCTACCTGGCAGGAGGCACTTGAACATCCTGATTGGAAAAGGGCAATGGTAGAAGAAATGGCAGCTTTGGAGAAGAATAATACTTGGGACTTAACCACCCTTCCACATGGGAAGAAAACTGTTGGTTGCAAGTGGGTCTTTGCGGTCAAACAAAATTCCAAAGGCATAGTAGAACGTTTCAAGGCAAGATTAGTGGCGAGAGGGTATACTCAAACTCTTGACATTGACTATCAAGAAACCTTTGCTCCTGTGGCAAAAATGAATTCTATTCGAGTCCTGCTGTCATGTGCTGCATGCAAGGGTTGGGATCTCATCCAATTGGATGTTAAAAATGTCTTCCTTCATGCCAATTTGGAAGAAGAAGTGTATATGTCCCTTCCACCCGGTTTTATCTCTCAGGGTTCAGATGGAAAAGTTTGCAAATTGAAGAAGGCTCTTTACGGCCTGAAGCAATCCCCAAGGGCGTGGTTTGGACGGTTCCATAGCGCTATGGTCTCCCTGGGGTACAAACAAAGTCATGCTGATCATACTCTGTTTATCAAAAAGAGGGCCAACATTGTAACAATTTTAATAGTCTATGTTGATGACATCATTAATAATCCAATTTTCTTATGCTGTAAAATTAAACCTTAGCCAATTCCTCCTGTTTCTTTGCTCTTAGAACTGAGAAATTATTGAGTCAGATGGTCGGAGTTTAAAAATAGGTTAGAAAATAAACCCTAAAAATATAAAATATGAACTCTTATTAATTATAAAGATCATATATAAAATCATAAAAATGATTCACCTTTGAAAAAATGATCATATTTGTTTCAAAAGTGATTCATTTTTTATTATTTTAAATGATTTTTTTAATGGTGGTGCATATTCTATGTTTCTAATAAAAAAATACTACCGTTTTTCTAATAAAAAACAAAATTTGAACCATATTTTCTTCTTTGAATCAATGCGTGCTTAGAAATTGAAATTTTAGCTAACTGTTTTGGTTTATTTGTATTCTTAGCTGCTTTTTAAAGATATACTTATTGTTAGTAAAGGGGTTTTTGGCTGCTGGGTTTTACCCAAACACAAAGGAATTCTGGAAGCAGAGACATAGACGAGGAGTCTTCGCGAAAATGATGCGCTGCATCCCTGAGAGCTAAAAGTAGGAAGGAGATCACTTCCATGCTGCGGAGGAAATCGAAGGAGTCTCCATGGTTCTGTAATTTTTCGTTAAATGTATATCTTTTCGTTACTTATGCTGCGGATTCATGAAATGTTTGACTGTGTAAATCATACAACCACGGAGAAATCTTTCACAATCTTAATGGTTTGTCGTAATTCCTCAATACTCTGTTGCAATTACTTGTGCTTGAAGGATGAGATATATTCTACATCTCACAGATTAAAGAAAGAAATAATTCCAGACCTCACAGATTAGAGAAGGGGTTTGTTTACACAAGAATACAAATTTATATTTCATTCTCTGCTCTTCTTCTCTCAATTTCTGTTGTCATACATCTCGAACTGTAGGTCTGCTCGGCATGGTGGCGGCCGTCGAAAGTTGAAAATTCGGCTTGCCTTTTTGTTCAAAATGAGTTTGTTTTTGTGGGCATGATGTTTATGTTGTCTTCTAAGTAGGGGCTCCAATGTGTGTAGGATCTTTTTCTATCTTTAAAAAATATAGAATATGAACTCTCATAACAATGAAGATCATATAAAAATTCATTAGAAAGTATCATTTTTTGTATTTACCTGCTTGATTCAGTATCATAAAATAAATGTCTACTTATTACTAGTTTTGTGTGCGGTTTTTGGTTCATTGTTCGTATTAGGCTGCTCTGCTTCACTGTATTTAATGTAGAAGCTGATGGCGGGTGAATCGTATTATGCGAGGAGGCGGGCTTGTTGAATTAGTGAAGCGTTAGAGTGCATAGAGTAAACTTGAGTGAAAAGATTCACTTGAAAGATGAAGATGAAGATTTCTCCTCATTCCACTATTTTACCCCATGGCACTCTCAGGTTGAAAGGTGGATTGATTTCCCCCATGTTTCATTTCTTATCTTTATAAAACTTTTTTAAGAGATGAAAATATAACTGAGTCTATGCTGATCTCAAGCCCGAATGAAAAATGATGATGATTATGTTAGGTAGGCGATCAATGAAAAACTAAGAGCGAAAAACATACAAGAATCCCTCTCAAACTCTGCCTAGGTTCCAAGCTTTGCACCCGCTCCCGCTTCCACCGCCCACAAAAATAAATAGCAACATAAATTGTATAACTATCTACAATAAATATATTAGCTTTGACCAAAAAGATTAAGATTCTGTTTGGCTCCGTTGCAGCGACCGGAGTAGTGATGGATAATCAATTATTTTGCAGAGTGGTGGTAGAATTTGTGAAACTGTTTGGAAGAACAGCTTTTATAGTGTGATGTGCAATTTTTTTTAATTTAAAGATAAAAAAACAGGTTCAATACAACTAATCTTCGGTCTGTATCAAATTAACATGAAGAACAACAGTGAACAATCTTGCTGATGTTTGATGCAGCTTGAAATTTTGGCTCTGATAATAGTGAGAGAGATTTGTTGTGAAAAATAGAACAGAGAGGGAGCGATGGAGAGATAAGAAAGCAAGATCTGAAGGTCTTGAGTTCTACTAACGAGAGAGATGGAGAGAGAGAGAAAGTGAGACATCTATAGGTTTGTGAGAGAAAAGAGAGGAATGGAGAGAGAGATCTGTAGGTTTGAGAGAAAAAGAGAGACGGAGAGATCGTGGAGGATGGAGTCAGAAAAAGGGCAGGTCGGGGGAGAGAAATTTCATCGGAGCCTTGACCGAGCAGCGCTGTCGGAGGTTGGTAGATCTGAAGGCGGAGAGAAACTTCCCCGAAGCCTTGGCCGAGCAGCGGCACCGGAGGTTGGTAGATCTGGAGGCGGAGAGAAACTGGAAGAAGGAAGATGCACTAGAATCAATTCATGTGGCTGGCGTCGAGGATGAGAAGGGAAGAGGAGCGAATCGCACTAACCGCAATCCTGAGTCGCGAAAAAAAATCACGATCTAAAATCATGATTTTTCCGTGATTTTGGAGCGGCGGCGACTCAAGTCGCTATCCCAAATTTTTCGTTTGGCGCTGCGTTTTCAAAAACAGCGGCACCCCACTGCCAAAACGCCGCGCCGAACAAAGCCTAACATAATAATCTAGGCTTATTATTATTATTATTATAGCATAAGCAAAAAAGAATACATATAAGTTATAACTAAAGACACGCAGGTATAAATCTATAATAATATTTGGCACATGAATCAGAGAGCAGCTGGAAGATAATTATGAAGAATAATATTTGAATATATTAATTTAGGGTGAAGAAATGCCAAAGCATTCTAAGAAATGTAACCCAGTATCCATCTCAGGCACATTTATGTACAAAACTCTGAGGCTGGTGATTTCTCAGCTGACCGAGCAGTCCCCCGGATTCTCCATTTGATCGCCGCCGCCCTCATCGCCTGAATCATGGTCTCCCCTCACTCTCATCAGAAGATCCAACAAGTCGCCATTAACCACCAAGCTGTCGCCTCCCTCCCCCGAACCTGAAGAATGCCGGAGCGCAAGGATCTGTGATATTAGATCTGCGGGGAGGGTGAGGCGGCAAAATCTATTCCTTCTCTTGCGCTGCTTAATCTGCAGATGAGAACAAATATTAATTGCAACGCTTCGCGAACGAAAATAGATTTTGAGAGTATGGAAGGCACATAACGATTGATAAAATAATTAGCGCAGAACAATTAAGAAGGGCGAAATGATAATCTAAGGTTCCGTTTGGGGGGACTTATTTTCACCGGTCAAGCGGTTACGATCACATGAACCGGACCTTAAACGAAGCCTAAGATTATGTTTAAGAACAAATAGTTAAGATGATGCAACTGATGATGACAATGGTGATGATTTCACCGCATATTTCTTGTGACAACTATAAAAAAAGGGCAGCCCGGTACACAGAGCATCCCCGCGCAGCGAGGGTCAGGGGAAGGGTCTCACCACAAGGGTGAAATGTAGGCAAACATTTGCCCTGTATTTTTGCAAGAGGCTGCTTCCAGGACTAGAACCTATGACCCTAATTCCAGGGCTCAAACTCATGACCCTGCTTCCAGGGCTCAAACTTGTGACCCGGCATTTTTGCGGCAACTATAATTGAAATAAAATACAAAATGAAACACACCCCTCTCTTATCTCGACAGGGCGAGATAACAGTGACGAAGTAATTTCTAAAGCACGAAAGAAAGGAGGGATTCGAGCAAATCTGGAAGAACCTTAAAGGTATCTGACTTAGATCTCAGAAAGGACACCCAAGTGAACCTTGAGAAGTCATCTACAATAACTAAGGTGTAGGATTTCCCTCCTAAGCCTTTGCTCTGAAGCATTCTTCAGATATCAAAGAATTCACTCGACAGCCTGAAGGTGGGACATTTGAGGAGCATGCATAAACCGGTTGACCACCCAACATTAAAGGATATATTGGGTCGTGTGACAGTCAAATAGATGAGTTTGTCAACCAAGCGACGATAGTACTCCATATTAGGGAGAAGTAGAACAGAATCTGATGTATGAGCAACAAATATTGTGGTTGGCATCCATTAGTATGTCAGTAGGCTTGCATCCGGGGTAGCCGAGAACATGAAGAAGGTCGAGATGACACTTCCATTGAGACAAATCGAGTCCATCGGGTCGACGAGATACCTCGATGCCCAGAAAATATTTGAGGTTGTCCAAATATTTAGTCTGAAAATGTGAGGTCAAGTGCTTCTTGAACAAGAGATATCGTTCAGATCATCACTCGTGATGAGAATATCATCAACATATACTAGTAAATATGGACGATGTTTCACAGTGAATACTCATTTACATCTCACACGGGATTAGCCAAGAGGAAGTGGAGCAAGGTTTTAAGTCTGATTGGCCCATAGAGCAACCATTTATTCATCCATCGCGGCTCGTCAGCTCGGATGCTGAAGAGTTTCATGCATAGAAGAGGGGTGGAAATAGAAAACAAGAAAGTCGTGAACCTATGAGGGGTGGGAGATAAGCGGTGCAAGGGGACATAATAATAGAGAGGGTGAGTGGTAGACGTCGTACCCGAATTAGCTGGTCGTAGAGCGCCATAAGTAGGTAGAGGTGCAAATAAATCCTGAGCCCAGTTGTCCGGCCAGGAACTGCCCAATTGCCCGCCAGGATCCACCCGGGCCAGTCCTAGAAGGTCTCACCATCCCTTTTTTTTCATGGCCACAGGCCGAGCCCAGACCTCTCCGGGCACCAAGCTAAAGCCTGACTCCCAAATTGTAAAGGCGTTCCCAGCTATTAGTTGGGCAGTGCCTAGCTATATAATATAGCTGGCAGATGCCCAACTATCAATCTACGCAAGTCGCCCAATTATAATACTGTGCGGGCTCCTATTGCCTGTCCTGGGCTCACCAGACCAGGTCATGGTCTGGTAGGATCAGGCAGACTCCCCTTTTTGACCGGGCCTGGTTTAACTATGCCCGGACTGAGCCAGACAAAAATAAAGTTTGGGCCTAGCCTGAGCTTGTCGGGCTTTATTTGTATGCTTATCAGTAGGGGGAAACTGTTTCAAGACAACAGACATAGGAAAACGATGAGTGTACATATGAAGAAGGGGAGGAGGTGGCAGTGTTGGGAGCATGGGAGGTGGAGTTAGAAGCTGATGAGGTGTGTTGTCATTGATAGGTACGTTAGGATGGAGAATAGCAGGTAAGAAGAGATCATTAGGAGTCGAGGTGTATGAGGGTCGATCCTCAATGAAGGTGAGATCCTCAATGAAGGTGACATCAACAGATGTAATAAGTTTTAGATCAGTAGGAGAGTGACACATAATTTTATCATCTTTTGCGTGCGAGAATACCAAACAAACATATACTTGGTGACGCGCAGGGCTAGTTTGTCCATGGTAAGGCCAAGATGATGGACAAAACAAACATCGCCGAAAACAAGAGTTAGGGGGAAAGGAGTTTCATAGGAAAAGGCATGAAGAACAGCGTCGTAGTCGAGAATAGAAGAGAGCATGCGATTAATTAGATAGCATGCAGAGGAGACTGCAAAGTGCCAAAAGATTTTGGGGACCTGCATTTGAAACGTAAGAGAGCGAGTAACCTCGAGGTGGTAGCAATTCTTCTGCTCGACCACACCATTTTGTTGTGGTGTATAGGTGCAGGATATTTGGTGGATAATACTAAACGTAGTGCAAGTATCTTGAAAGTTATGACTGTATATTTGTGCGCATTATCGATTCGAAGTATTTTAATTGAGCGCAAGAATCGAGTACGAGTCTCAGCGATGAAGGAGTGAAATACGCGGAGTAATTTAGAACGATCGTGCAACAAATACAACCCAGTCATGCGAGAATGATCATCACTAAATGTAAGAAAATAAATTCTAATAAACTAGCAGTTTTATACGGGCCCTAAATGCCTGAGTGCACTAAATCAAAGAGAGCAGAGCTACTAGTACAGTGAAGGGGAGAAGGTAGAGCAATGCTAGTTCCGGTAGATACAAGATTCACATGTAAATTCAGAAAAAGAAAAACCAGAAAGAGCTTTTTGCAGGATAGGAAGATGAGCATGGTCAAGACGTTGGTGTTAATCAACAGAGTTGACAGATGAGAGAACTGATATGGGAAGGTATAGAGTGTAGAGCCCATTTGATAATTGCCTATATCTATGATATTTTGCGTCCGTCGATCCTGCACCACAAAGGAAGAAGAGAAAAGGTGATGAAACATTCATGATCATTAGTAAGATGACTAACAGGAAGGAGATTAAATTAAGAGCGAGGAACATGAACAAAACAAAGAAAGAGGGATAGAGTGAGAGACACATCTTTGGAGCTGCAAATTGGAATGATTTTGTCATTGGCCACCGTGATAAACTAAGGACAAATAGAGCCCGTTTATCGAGAAGGCTTCTGCAAAGTAATATGATTTCTTGCCCTAGAGTCCGCTATTCAAGTGGGACTATAGGAAAAACATGATATATATTCATTGGAAATACAAGCAGCAGAGCCAAAAGTCTAAGTAACCAGCCCTCGGAGATGTTGGAGTTCCTCTCGCAAGGCGTCAATGTCGAAGCAGGAGGTGATAGGAACATCTACCGCAGGAGAAACATAATGTTGAGGGTTGGAAGTAGGGGAAATCCATGTTTTCAGTAATAGGTGGCCCTAATATGATTCGCCCAACCACAATGGGTACATGAGCGAGTGTTCTTCCCCTTAGAGCGATTGCAGTCATTGCGCCCACTGCCCCGAGATCCATGGCGACCTCCTTGACCCCATTAGGTGGAAGGTGAGTGTCAATAGATTGTAGAAAGAGGGCAGAAGAGGGGGTTGATGGGGGCATCGGCCGGTGAAGTCACCTTTAAGTTCAGGGAGCACACATTGAAGAGAGACTGAATAGTGAGAGGGGATAAGATATTTGCATGAACACTATATAAATAAGGCGAAAGTAGTGTCATCATCAAAGCTATGTCGACAACCCCCTTTTGAGCATGTTGGGTAGCAAGATCCAACATCGGAGGATGGTGCTAAATCCAGACCTCGATGGGTGTCTTGAATTGGACCACAAAGGATGTCAGGTCACCTTCTGAACCAGGTTCAACAGTTTGGGGGTATCGAAAGAGATCGAACAAATGTTGAAGGTTGTCCTGCACTGAGTATAAGGACTTCAATTCCTCCTACATAGCCTTTGGGATCTCATGGTGCATAGCCATACGATATGGCTCACTTTCCATGAAGTTGAGAATCCATGAATGTACGCGACCATCATCCTGGAGGCATTCGTCAATAGGCTCAACAAGGGTGTCGTGAGTGACATGATGAAGAAGACCTTTGGTACAGAGGACTCGGCGTGCGAAGCGTACCCACTCAACAAAATTTTTCTTCCTACTGAGGGAGATAGTGGTAATGCGGAGTTCGTCACGGACGACGGGGAGAGGGGCCGAAGCAAGTTCAGGATGGGTAGAGGGAGCGGACGCAACATTCATTCCCACATGATTAGACATTTGTTAGGAGTGAACGAGATGAGATAGAGGGTTTGCGAGTTATGGTATCGAGGAAACATTCTGAAAGGGGGACTACGAGCTCTGTAGGAAACAGTCGAGAAGGAGGCGGTTTGAGATCTCAAGAGGCGGCCACGGGGAGGTAAGCTACGAGTACAGGAGGAAGTGTAGCGGTGAATTCTCACAGGTCAGGGCCGCACAATCTAAAAATACGGGAGACAAGCGGCTGTGATCACAGAGGCAAACAAAAGTCGCCAAATTGTGGGAGAGGAGCGGGTCCAGTGGCAGGAAAGCTCAAGTCGTCGAATTCTGGAAGCAAGTAGCGGTGAGCTCCAGGTGCATGCATCGGTGAGTCTGATCGATACGATCTCCAGGTCGCAGGAAGAAGCTGTGAGCTCTAGGTCGCGGGAAGAAGTTGCGAGCTCTAGGTCACAGTAAGAAGCTACGAGCTCCGGGTGTGGGCGTCTATGAAGGGATAAATCATAAGCATAAGCAAACATTGGTTCATGTTACCGCAAGTTCAGAAGCAGCTGAGTAGCGGCGAGTCCGGTATCCAGAGGCAGCGGCGGGCCCGGGAAGTTGCTATTCCTCGAGACATATGCGGAGGGAATTAATAACAATGAGTAAACTGGTGTTCGGCGTGCCTATAAAAAGGCGGGTGGGTTGGCTTATTTGTGGAGTCCACAGAGGACGAGAAACGGGCGAGTACATGAACCAAATGAAAAAAAACAAGACTTAATCGGCGAGAGGAGAATTCAATCGATGAGAGTCCACCGTTTTGAATCCATTGACTCTAATACCATGTAGAAAAATAGAATACATCGTGGGAAAATATTTTATTTTCTCTTCTATAAAATAATAATATAAGGAGTTGTACATTATATATATATAAGGAGCGAAAACTCAACTCCAAACCATGATGTGAGACTAAACTAAACATATAAAAAGCAAGCCTTTACATGGGCTTTTACATAGGCAGGGTCAATTCTTCTACAGATCTCATCATATAATAAGACTACTAAATAAAATATAGGAAACAATAGTTTTCATAATGAAACTAGCATAGTTGTGATGTTTCCAATACATGTTCACAATGTGCCAAAAGGTGAGTTGGAACAATTACTTCAGAAAATTATAAAAGGAAAATACAAAATATGGCGGCTAAGTCAATTCTTCTACAGATCTAATTCTTTTAGGTTCAAAGTTTTTCAAGGTGAAGAAAAAAAGGAGAATTTAATTTGTAGATAACATCAAGGAGCATCTCATTATTTGCCATCAAAAATACATGAGAATTTGCACGAACGTGGCTTTCTACATGCGATCTTTATGAAGGGTAAAGCTACTTCACCAATATTACAAACTTATAAAGAAAATCACATCGAAAAATACCATAAAATAGTATAAAACATACCTCTTCCATGTTGACAGGTGGCGCGGATTCTAGGGCACTTGGTGTCCAAATCTTAATGTCATTCTCGATGCCGCTGCTCGCAAACAATGGGTCAAAAGGGTGAGGTTCAATACAGTTAACGACATCTTTGTCGCCTTCCATCACACGCAAAAGTTCTCCACCTCTCTTCCTCCAAATAAAGACACGGCCACAATCCGATCCACTAACAACATATTCACATCGGGGACCAAAGAAACTCACGCCCTTCACTGTATCACAGTTCCGGTGCCCCTTGTAAACCTGCGGTCCAGGCATGGCCTTGGAATCTGCAGTAGAAGATGAAGCAGACCTGGGTCCGCCACCAGAATCGTTGCACACACCATATTCCTTGGATCGACCACTTGGATTAGATCCTAGTCCTTCATACTTCGAGAAGAGATAGATCAACTCGTCGTTATATGATGCCAGCAGCTCGCTCTGCTCGGAAAAAGCTAGACCTGTTATCCCAACATGATCACCCCCTATCAGATGAGGAGGACAGAAGCAGTCTGTGGGATAGCAGTCTCTCGAACCGTCCCATTTGGTCTTACGAATGTCATAAATCCTAGCAAATTCATCAGATCCCGCGATTGCGAAAAGGTTTGGATTCCATGGATCTATTGCAATGGCATTCAGATGAACAATGAGCGTATAATCCAATTTATCTTGAAAAGATTTGCAAACAAGGAGCTTCGTGGCTGATTTTGTTCTCAAATCAAACTGTAAGAAAATAGTATGATCAAGGATCAAGTAGTCGTGTGATAGAAACTGTAAAGGGGAATTATTTGAACTACTCACATGCTGAACCAGGCCATCTTCTCCGCAGCTATAAAAAATATGTGGGCTGCCAGGCTCGATGGCCAGCCTATGAGCCCGGCCTTCATGTTGCCCTAACAATGTGGTGACCACCTGACCACCACCTAGTATTTGAGTGTGTCTCACCTAGAGAAAAAAAAGTGTTATCTTTTGAAACTGAATATAGAAGGGGAGCCTTGGTGAACCGGTTGAAGTGTTGTCGTGTGACCTTGAGGTCACGGGTTTGAGTCCTGGAAGGAGCCTCTTGCAAAATGCAGAGTAAGGTTTGCCTACATTTCACCCTTGTGGTGGGACCCTTCTCCGGACCCTCGTTGCGCGGGGATGCTTGGTGCACCGGGCTGCCCTTTTAAAAATATTTTGAAACTGTGTGTGGCCAAGGCTCTATTTGGACAATTATGGCATTTGAGCGATGGAATCTTTGTTAGTAAACTCAATAGTGGAAGTTTATCAACTTTGAAGCTGTTATGGCCCTGGCACAAATATGACAGTGGCAGCATGTGGGCCGAAATAGTGTTCATGACCGAAACTACCGAAACACAAATTGCATTTTTCACCACCACAGTCCTTAATATTGATGCAGGACGGACGTCACACCTGCATGCCACCCCGGAGTCCCACCAGGGGGCCAACCTTGGCATCGCACCAAGGCGGCTTTATCAGGCCTGCGGGCCGTACACCCCAACCCGTCACCGGTCCCACCACAGGAAGCTGAAAGGTTGCTGAGTCCGAGATTCGATCTCGAGACCTCCTTGATAAAGTGCACTTTTAAAATGGAATATATCTCGAGACCACCTTGATCGGATCAGTTGGTGATGAGAACTCGTCTGAGAGCTCTTTATCAAGGAGGTCTCAAGATCGAATCTCGGCCTCAACAACCTTTCGGCTTCCTGTGGTGGGATCGGAAACGGGTTGGGGTGTACGGCCCGCGGGACTAATAAAGTCATCTTGGTGCGACGCCAAGGTGGGCCCCCTAGTGGGACTCCAAGGTGGCAAGCAGGTATGACGTTTGTCCTGCATCAAATATCACCTAGTGTGAAAATGAGTACCATATACCTCTCCGTCAGCCGCACACGAGACAATGGTCTGGTCTTCTGTATAAGGCATAAATTTTGCTTGAAAGACATTGTTGCAGTGGCCCGAGTGAAACGATAATTTAACGGACCCCGACTCCCAGTGCCAAAGCATTATCATTCTGTCATCGGACCCCGACATGAGAATGTCGCCATTGGTGTTGAAGCTTACTGTGTTAACACAGCCCCTGTGCCTGTCCAGCCTTTTTGAAATAGCAATTCTGCGAACGAGACCCTACAGGAATAAAAGATTGGCTAAACTAGTAACAATGATAACACAAAAACTCTACATAATTCAAGGAATTGCTACACGGTTAGAAGAATAGTATCTAAGTTCTTGTGGCCAATCAACTAAATTTTCAGGGATTCACAAAATTAGATCACATAATCTAATAAGATGCAATTGCACCAGAATAAGCCACGCTTTTAAAAAAAAATTAAATGCCTAGATCAAACACAATAACCTGTTTAAAATCTCATAAATCTTGGATGAGATTAAAAAAAAGAAAAAAATTACAGAAATTTTTTTATTGATTCTGCTTACTAACAAGAGCCATTTTTTGTATTAGATGTAAGCTTCGGAGTTTAACAACTAATACTAGTAGATTCTTCCACCTAGCCAAACAAGTATCATTCAGAAGGTGGTTTAGCTGAAAGAATAGAAAATTTCATAAATGTATTCCGATTATATTTTTTGTTAAATTTCATGAGTTTGATTGGCATAAAACAAATGGAAAAAAGATTGGGGAACAAGTTTGCTAAAAAATCATACAACATAAAATGTCTCTTCTGCTGCTCATTGTCAGAGATGGATTACTTGCAGAAGTACAAGATAGAGAGAATAAAGTGATGATCTAAAGAAAACCCGGGCAATGATGAGTGGGAGAATGATAATAAAAATAAAGAGGTCTTTTGCTAATCAATTTGAAGTCCCAAGGACAATTAGGGCCTTCGCAGATTTAAAGTATCCTTGAACGCTCTTATGTTGTAGAATTGTTAGAATGAAATTAATTATGGGTTGTATTTTCCCCCTTGTATGTAAGGGGGCTCCACTATTGAATATTATGGTGTTACTGTTCATTCCACGATTAACATGGTATTTGAGGCCTAGTGCTCTCGTCTCCCGCTCGACACCCTTCACGTTCGCCGCTCGTGTCCCGCAAGTTGTTCCCTCGTTGCCCCTCTCTCTCGCTCGCCATCTCTCTCTCTCTCTCGTGTGCGCCGTGTGCCCCTATCTGCAGCGCCGATCGACACTCGACAGACCCGTCGGCCGATAGGCGCTGGGCACATGGGATGATTTTTTTGGCAACCTTCCAGCGGTCCGATTGACTCCAAACTTCGAAAAAAGTTTCGCTTCGGCCCTCTAACCCTCCACCTCAATTTGCTCGTGATTTCAACGGTTGGATGCTCCCCAATCTCAGTTCTCATGTTTCCTTTGTTCAAGAGGAGAACGTCTCATAACTCTATAGTGATGCTTTATCTCTCTTCCGTTCTTTGAAGGGGTGTTCTTTTCTACTCCTCACCATCCTATTGGCGGAGTTTGGCCGACATTTGCTCTTATGTCGGACGTTGTTGATTTCGGTAGCTTCGTGACCCCCACTGGATCTACCTAGGCTGGTCAAGATCGCCATTACTCTCAAATTAAAACAATCCAACTTAATGACACCAAATATTTGTCTTGGTCCCGCTCCATTACTCTAGCCTTAAAGAGTCAGCGTCTCTTTGGCTATATCAGTGGCACCACCGCCGCTCCTGCTACAACCTCTATTGCTTGACCTCAATGAGAGTCGGAAAATTCCCTTGTCATGTCATGGTTCACTAATTTCATGCAAGAATCTATTGCTCGGAATTACCTTTTCCTAGATACTACTGCAAAGATATGGAAGCGTGCTGAGTTTACCTATTCCCGCCAGGGGAACGCAGCCAAGATCTACCAACTTCGCCGCAAGATTTTTCTTCTTTGATAGATCGGCCGTCCTCCTTGATGACACCAGCTATTTCACCACTACTCGGGTTGGTCAAGATCTACCAAATTTAATCTTATGTCGGACGTTGTTGATTTCGATAGCTCTGTGACCCCCGCTGGATCTACCCAAGCTGGTCAAGATCACCACTACTCTCAGATTACAACAATCTGACTTGATGACACCAACTATTTGTCATGGTCCCGCTCCATTACTCTAGCCTTAAAAAGTAAGAGTCTCTTTGGCTATATCAGTGGCACCACCGCCGCTCCCGCCACGACCTCTACTGCTTGGCCTCAATAGGAGTCAGAAAACTCCCCTGTCATGTCATGACTGACTAATTCCATGCAAGAATCTATTGCTCGGAATTACTTTTTTCTGGATACTACTGCAGAGATATGGAAGTGTGCCGAGCTTACCTATTCCAGCAAGGGGAATGCGGTCCAGACCTACCAACTTCGCCGCAAGATTTTTCTTCTCCGATAGAGTGATAGTCCTCCTTGATGACACCAATTATTTCACCACTACTCGGGCTGGTCAAGATCTACCAAATTTGCTCTTATGTCGGATGTTGTTGATTTTGGTAGCTCTGTGACCCCCGTTGGATCTACCCGAGCTGGTCAAGATCACCACTACTCTCAAATCACAACAATCCAACTTGATAACACCAACTATTTGTCTTGGTCCCGCTCCATTACTCAAGCCTTAAAGAGTCGACGTCTCTTTGGCAATATTAGTGGCACCACCGCCACTCCTGCCACGACCTCTACTGTTTGACCTCAATGGGAGTCAGAAAACTCCCTTTTCATGTCATGTCTCACTAATTTCATGCAAGAATCTATTTCTCGAAATTACCTTTTCCTGGATAAACCTACAGATATATGGAAGCGTGCTGAATTTACCTATTCCCGCAAGGGGAATGCGGCCCAGATCTACCAACTTCGTCGTAAGATTTTTCTTCTCTGATAGAATAATTGTCCTCCTTCTGCCTACTACCTGTAGTTTACCCAACTATATCAAGAGTGCGACCATTTTGACTCCCTTGTTATTGTTTGCAATGGGATGCGTTCCTATTCCCTCGCTTCCTGAAGTTAAAAAAATTGTCCAATAGGAGTTTGACCTCGGGGAGTCCTGGAACACCACCCTTCTGGAAGGATCTGCTTTAGTGGATCATCAGCCAAACTTTGGAAGTCGCGCTCCTCGTGATTTCAAGCCTAAACCTAGAAATAAAGATCACCTCACTTGTGATTATTGTGTCAAGCCTCGTCATACTCAGGATACATGCTTCAGCGTATATATGCTTTCCACCTCCCAAGGGTGGTCCGTCTTCGCGTGGTGATCGTGATCGTGGTAGAACTCCAGGGCGACCCTATCACTCTACTCATCTGATTGAAATTCCAGAGGTTTGTCCCCATCAGTCGGCCCCCTTCTCTGCTAAAGAGATGCAAGCTCTTTCGTCGCTTGATGCACGACCTTGTTACTGAACCTACAACGCCTCTATGGGACCTCTTCCCTTGCCCACACAGGCACTCTAGGTGCCCACTCTGTTACTACTACTCGGTAGAACATCGATTCTAGCGTCACCGATCACATGACTAGTTCAAGCTTCAGGTTTTGTGTCATATACTACTTATTGTTGAATGTTTGGTGGAAGAACTTATTATTTGGGATACTAATTCACATTAATTTGCCCAACAATTGTGCTACTTGCAAGATTTATTCTCCTACCATTTAATTGAAGATCTCTTTGCCTTAATTCGACTAACAATTGTTCGTTTATCTAATACTCTAAAATCAATTGTGTCTGTTTGCATATTTCTTTATTAAATTCAGAAGTTATTGCTACTTAATTGTTGGTTATTTGTATGGGTGTTGTATCATTTAGAATCCCTCATGACACCACTCTTACACTCAATCATTAGAGTTCCATTATGGCACAATTGCACCATTCACTTCTTACATCCATCGCGCAACAGTTCATCGATACAAATGACAAAAAAACATGGTAAATTGAGATATTGATAAATTAAGAAGTTGAAAAGAAAAATAATAATATTAGTAAAGAAAATCAGGCCCTAGGATTATGGATCATGAGTTTTATCCGGTATTAAATATATTCTTTAATTAGACAAGAAAGGATATCAGATAACTCATCAAGTAAATGCCCTCAAATCAGCATAAAGAAATTGCTTAAAGAGTCTCAAAAAACCACACCAACAAAAGCCAAACTAGAACTTAGCAGAAGCTAGAAACAATGGAGTAGCATTTAGAAAGAGTCCACATGTCAAGAAAAGAATCATGGATAAATTGGAAGAGGTGGGACTAGAACACTTGAACAAAGGTGGAAGCACTGGAACTTTAAGAAGAGGATAATTACCAGAAGGAATACATCATCCCTGATACACACAAGAATCTCGATTCATTAGGCATTAATTCATTCTTGTAAAATTCTATTTATTGCAGCTTACTTGAAATAAATGGTGACTAGATATAGAACATTGGACTAAAATTTCCCTAGCTAGTAGGAGTATACACATGGTTAAATCGTGATCCAGATTGTAGGATTGCAAGATCATACAATCCAAATTTTTAAAATTGATTTGAACTCGGGATCGAACCTAGCACCTCTACCGATGGGATTGCAATCCGGATTGTAGGATCGCGATCACGACTCGATCCTACCAATACGGATCTTGGTATAGAAAAGACGTGCATGTTCTGCTATCTTTTCTACACGCATCTGGCCTGAACCCCCTTACAAACGTATCCTGCGTCCAACTGTTTGCGAGTGTCGTGTTGTTGGTTCCATTCAAAGCTTCATTTGAGAACATCATTTTCCATTCCAATCCAGAAGAATAACCTGCATGCTTTTCTTCACGCGAGCTCTGAGCCCTTATTTCTCTATGTGCGAGCCGTCGAGTCCCAGCTTCTCTTTGTGCGAGCGCCGGCACCGCCGAGCCCAAATGATCCTCTTCTTTCTTTCCAGTCTAGGAGAACTCCTCAGGCGACAATAACCATCTTGCTTACTCCAAGAACGTCGGACGATCCCTCTTGCTTCACTTCTTGTTTTTTTCTCATTAACCTCATTTGTGATCCGAGTCATCTGACATCTCTACTTCTATTCTCATTTTTTTCAAGCCCTAACCAGTTGGTACGCACTTTTGTGAATTGGTGTTTAGAAGTACTTCAACTTTTGTATTGTTCCAAAACTGCAATGATGCAACCCAGGTCACACCCATGTCTCATCTATGTTGCACCGACACGGACACACGCCACGCGATACGACACAACACGACTCGCGATTCCTAAATTCTCAAAAAATATCATATTTTGACACACTGGGACACGTATATTAAATATTTATTATTTTATAATTATAAAAATCCTAAAACATTTAACAAAAAATTAAAAATGAACCAATAACAAATATTGAAATAAACTAACATATGTTTAAATATTACTTATCAAATATTCAAATGCAAAATTTAGCCAATCAAAAAATGATAGAACATTAATACATTATCTCTTTTTTATAGTTTTTTCACCTAAAATAGATCACTCTTTAAGACTTTTACGCACTTTCCAATTTCTTTTGCACCAATGATTAACAAATGTGCTTTCACTCTTGTATATGAACTTATAAAACTTTTTTCATAAAAATTGCACTTCCAAGACACTTGCCTCCCGCCTCACCGTGAGTAGCTAGCTTAGGGACACGCGTGTCCGATTGAGCGGGACACGCGTGTCCGATTGAGCGGACACGCGTGTCCGATTGAGCGGGACACGCGTGTCCGATTGAGCGGGACACGCGTGTCCGATTGAGCGGGACACGCGTGTCCGATTGAGCGGGACACGCGTGTCCGATTGAGCGGGACACGCGTGTCCGATTGAGCGGGACACGCGTGTCCGATTGAGCGGGACACGCGTGTCCGATTGAGCGGGACACGCGTGTCCGATTGAGCGGGACACGCGTGTCCGATTGATCGGGACACGCGTGTCCGATTGATCGGGACACGCGTGTCCGATTGATCGGGACACGCGTGTCCGATTGATCGGGACACGCGTGTCCGATTGATCGGGACACGCGTGTCCGATTGATCGGGACACGCGTGTCCGATTGATCGGGACACGCGTGTCCGATTGATCGGGACACACGTGTCCGATTAAGCGGGACACGTGAGTCTCGTGTGAACCAGCGTGTCGGACTTCTGACACAAGTGTCGGAGAGTGTCGGAGAGTCGGACGAGTGTCAGAGAGTCCGACACCGACACGCCGGGTATTTTGAAGCGTCGCTGCTTCAGAGTGTCTCATTTTATCTAATGTATTTTTATTAGTATTTTGTAGCGCATGTATTAGCGCATATATATTTTGTTTCGCACTCATTGTACGGCTTATTGAAATAATCGTCCAATAAGACCTTAAGTAAAAAGATCCGTCCAATTAGATAATAGGTTAATTAAGGCAAGCTCGATAAAAATTAAGCATACTTTAAATATCAAAATTCTAATTTAAGAAGTCTTTTGGAAATATATCTATTTCTCATTATTTTGTAAAGCTCCTAATCTGTTTTTTCCCTCATATTCCTATATTCCTGATTAAAAAAATTTCCATATCTTAAGCTCCCACCATTATTTCCTATCATATAATAAAAGCCTAAAAGATCAGCCTCTATCAAATCCTATTGCTTTTTTATAATTTCACGTCATTATTAAAAGAGCCCCCCTCCTTTTTTCCTTGGCAGCTTGGACAAGATTGGGGAATAGGGAAATTAATTCTCTGTTACCCCCAAAACATCCAGCCCTTATCTCCCGTCTCCTCCCTCGCCCACACGTCGAGCGCCACAGCCCCGATTCCAGACGTCGCCGTCACTCCGCCTGGGCTTGCCATTGTTGCCGCCAGCTTATTAGGGTTCTGGCGATCCTTCCTCACCCGCCGTCTGAGGAATTCGGCTCTGCTCCGACGTATCTCCCAGCGCCAGTCAACGCCAAGTGCTTCCCCGGCCAATTTCGCCGCCGCCGCCATCAACTTCCTCACCGAGGCTCCGGCGAACCGTCCCCTCCACTCCTCCGCCCACTCCGGCCACTCCCGGGCTGACTTGAGCCTCAACAGTTAGCCCGTACGGATCCCGATCAACCCTCTGGTTGAGCCCCTCCACCTTTCATCTTGTCCGTCCATTTGCCCTCCGAATCCAGTTGACTCCAACGTTTCACGCTTGTTCTTAAGTTATATCTCTGTCCCTCTCCCACTCGTGATAAGGTAGAATAATAATATGCTTAATTTATTTGATTATTAAGATTTCAGAGCATGCTTGCCTTAGTTATTTGATTACCTGTTTGTCGTTAATTTCCATGTGCTCGCAACTTTCTTCTCTTTTGTGTACTTGTGGAAGAATCACGCCATGTTGCTAAACATGCCTGATTGTTAGGCTCATAGGCACGTTTATGAAACTGAGATCGATTGTCGCTTACCATTTACTCGAGAACATCACGCTAGCGTTACGAGTTTTAAAAGAGACAACAACAACACTCAAGCCTTTATCATGTTAGATATTGTGTGTAAGTATGGGGGCTTATCTGTATTTACTTGTATATGTTCGAGTCTTGTATATATAACCCCAAGATGGGTCATTATTGATATGCAATATACAATTCTAAAATGGTATCAAAGCGAGGTTAGGGTTTAACTCTCCCGATCCCTCTCCCGCTCGTCTGCGTCGATCGATCCCGACTGCTGCGTCGATCGACTGCTGCGTCTCCCGTCGTTCGACTGCTGCGGTCGATCTCGTCTGTTTTCTCTGATCGACTGTCGGCTGCTTCCTCCGGTTGACCGCTCGATCTCGTCCCTGTTTCAGCGCCGATCGATCCTGCTCCAGATCTCGGTGTCGACGTCGTCGTCCTCTTTCCAGTTTTTTTTCGTGCTGACGGCCTTCAATGGATCCCGCCTCGACTCACAGTGGCTATCTTCCCAAGCTTGATGTGCTGCTCAACAGGCAGAACTACAAGGCTTGGTCTTCCACCATGCGCATGCATCTCCGAGGCCTACGCCTTTGGGGCCATTTAGATGGATCCTGCCCAGCACCGTTGCTCCATGCCGCTTCTTCAACTGAGTCTTCTGTTTCCACAGCCAGCACCGGTGTTTCCTCAGCTCAGGCGTTGGCCAAGTGGCAGGACGATGACTCCAGGGCTATTGCTATCCTTGGCCAGTCTTGTGAGGTACCCATCCGTCTGGCCATCTGTGAGTTCCCTACCGCCAAGGCGATCTGGGATCATCTTTCCGATCTCTATCAGCCTTCCCAGCCAGGCACTTCAGTATTCATTGTTACAGACTCTTGCAGCTACCTACCAGCGCGACCGCTCAGTTCAGGAGTTTTTTGCTGAGATCACTTCCCTCTGGCATCAGTGTGACGAGATGGCGCCGCCCCATTGCTTGTCCTGCTGCCATTGCGTTGCCACCGCTCAGTACAGAGATGCCTGCCATGTATACGATTTCTTGATGCGCCTGCGCCCGGAGTTTGAGTCTGCCCGCTCACAGTTTCTCCATCGGGGTACTCCTCCCACACTTCGTGACACTCTGTCCACGATTCTGGCGGAGGAGACTCGTCTTCGTACCATGGAGGGGACGCAGCACACTACTTCCCCCCATGTTGTCTTGGCTGCTCCTCAGTTTGCTCCGCAGCCACCGCTGCCACCTTCTCCAGGGCTCAGTACTCCTGTGCGACCGTCTGCTTCGTTTCCTACCCAGGGACCCTCTTCCCAGGGTCCCAATGCTGCGCAGCGGCAGTCTGTTCGCTGTCATTATTGTCATGCACCGGGCCACAGAGTGTCTGAGTGTCGCAAGCTTCAGCGCTCCCAGCAGAACATCCAGTCTCGTGACACCCAGCAGCGTGCAGCTCCAGTTCTGCCTGTGCCTCCTCCGACAGCCTCCTTCTCTGAGCAGCTCATACAGCTGGCTCAGCAGCTGTCTTCAGGCACCTTCCCGAGTACATCTGCAGCCACAGTTGGTCAGGCCTCTACCTCTGCTGATCCCTCAGCGGCCTCTACCCAGTCATGTATCTCTCTGTCCTCGTGGTTACTTGACTCTGGAGTCTCTTTTCATATGACCTATGATGTCACCAATCTTCATGTCTGCCAGCTTGTTTCCTCCGACCTATGTGTCATTATTGCTGATGGCACCACCCTTCTTATTACCAGTCGTGGCCTCCTCCACACCCCTCAGTTCCACATTCATGATGTTGCCTACATCCCTCAGCTCTCCATGAACCTCATCTCCGCCAGCCAGCTTGCCTCTAGTGGATACCTTGTTGTTTTTGATGAGTTTGTTTGTCATGTGCAGGATCGTCTTTCAGGGACCCTCATTGGAGCTGGTCGTCGCCATAGTGGGGTATATCTCCTTGAGTACCTTCGTCTGCCATCAGTCACACCGTCCCCAGCTGCTCCTCTTTTATATCTTCCCGATGTTTCCTTTCGTCAGTGGCACCATCATCTTGGTCATCCCAGTGGCGCCTGTCTTTCAACTCTTGTTCGTCGGGGTGTTTTGGGTCGTGTATCTGTTGACACTAGTCACTCTTGTACGGGTTGTAAGCTTGAAAAATAGCTACAACTCCCCAATCAGTCTAGTCTGTCTAGGTCTTCTGCTCCGTTTGAGTTAGTTCATTCTGATGTATGGGGGTCTGCTCATTTTGTATCCAAGAGTGGACACCGCTATTATGTCTTGTTTATTGATGGTTTTTCTCGTTTCACTTGGATATATATGTTGTGTTCTCGTGCTGAGCTTTTCAGGTTTATGTTACTTTCTCTACCATGGTTTGTACTCAGTTCTCCGCCTCTATTCGTATTTTTCGCTCCGACTCAGGGGGAGAGTATCTATCGCATGAGTTCCGTGACCTTCTCGCCTCTCAGGGCACGCTCCCGCAGCTCTCCTGTCCTGGTGCTCATTCCCAGAATGGCACTGCGGAAAGGAAACATCGTCACATCATTGAGACCGCTCGCACTCTTCTTTTGGCTTCCCATGTTCCCCCACATTTTTTGGCTGAGGCTGTCTCCACCGCTGTCTATATCATCAACCTTCAGCCATCCAATTTCCTTCAGGGTCGGTGTCCCGGTGAGTGTTTGTTCTCTCATCCTCCTCGATACACTCATCTTCGTGTGTTCGGATGTCTGTGTTATGTCCTATTACCACCACGTGAGCGGACTAATCTCTCTGCTCAATTTGTTACATGTGTTTTTCTAGGCTACAACTCAGAGCACAAGGGTAACCGTTGTTATGACCCTGTTGCGCGCCGTCTTCGCATTTCTCGTGATGTCACCTTCGTTGAGGACCAACCTTTCTTCCTTTCTTCATCCACCTCTGCTTCACCCTCATCCACTACCCCGGCTGATATTCAGTTCCTTATTTTTCCTATCGTACCACCACCTGTTTTGCCACCACCGTAGGACCAGTCACCAACAGAGCTACCACCATCATCGTCATCTCCCTCTTCTGAGTCTTCTCCACCTCCTCATGTTCTGCCATCTCCCAGCCCTCTACCTCTTATTCTCCACCACTACACTCGTCATGCTCCGACTACCCCACAGGTGCCCCCAGTCTTCAGTGAGAGTCCCGTGGATGATCCGCCTGCCAGACGCTACCGCCTTCGAGATCGACATCCACCAGATCGCCTCGGTTTTACCACCCAGCCACTCGACCTCACTGCTCTTCCTGCTACCTCCACCAGTGCTCCAGAGCCTAGTTCCTACCGCGAGGCTGCTCAGGTTCCTGAGTTGGCAGGCCGCTATGTTTGATGAGTTGGTTGCTCTTGAGCATACCTCTACTTGGGATCTTGTGTCTCTTCCTTCTAGTGTTGTTCCCATCACGTGCAAGTGGGTCAATAAGATCAAGACTCGCTCTGATAGTTCTATTGAGCGTTGCAAGGCTCATCTGGTTGCTCGGGGTTTTCAGCAGGAGCATGGTCGGGACTATGATGAGACTTTTGCTCTTGTGGCACACATGACCACGATCATGACACTTGTTGCTGTTGTTGTTGTCCATCGTTGGTCCCTGTTTCAGCTGGATGTGAAGAATGTGTTTCTTCACGGTGACCTACAACAGGATGTCTACATGGTTCCTCCTTCCGGTTTTGCTGCTCCTCCTGACATGGTTTGTCGGTTCCGTCGTGCTCTTTATGGTCTCAAACAGGCTCCTCGAGCCTGGTTTGAGCGTTTCAGCTCTGTCGTTACAGCCGCTGGTTTTCAGCCCAGCCAGCACGACCCGTCCCTGTTTGTTCACACCTCTTCCCGAGGTCGGACTCTTCTTCTGTTTTATGTGGATGATATGATCATCACTGGTGATGACCCGGCTTTCATTGACTTTGTCAAGCATCACCTGCAACAGCAATTTCAGATGACAGATTTGGGACCTTTAGGCTATTTTCTGGGCATTGAGTTCTCTTCCATCTCTACAGGGTTCCAGCTCTCTCAGCAGCGGTATACTACTGATCTTCTAGCTCGGGCTGCTCTTTCCGACACCCGCACTATTGCCACACCGATGGAGCTTCACCTGCATCTTCAGGCTGATGAGGGGATCCCTCTTGTTGACCTCACTCGCTATCGTCATTTGGTCGGCATCCTGGTTTATCTCACCATCACTCGGCCAGATATTGCTCATGCAGTCCATGTGTTGAGCCAGTTTGCCAGCACTCCTACATCAGTCCATTATGCCCACTTGTTGCGTGTACTGCGTTACCTTCGTGCGACTCCTGGCTGTGGTCTGTTCTTCTCCAGCAGCAGTTCCCTCCAGCTTTCTGCTTTCTCTGATGCTACTTGGGCTAGTGATCCTTCTGATCGTCGCTGTCACTGGTTTTTGTCTGTTTTTGGGCTCCTCCTTGCTTGCCTGGAAGTCCAAGAAACAGTCTGGTGTTTCCCGCTCTAGTACTGAGGCCGAGCTACGCGTCATGGCGTCTACTTCCAAGGAGATTATCTAGCTTCATTGGCTTCTTGCAGATTTTGGAATTGTCTCCTCAGGACCGACCACTCTCGTTTGTGACAACACTGGTGTCATTTAGCTCACACTGAATCCGATGAAGTTTTCCCTCTCCAAGCACATTGGAGTAGACGTCTTCTTCCTCCATGAGCAGTACAGCCGACGTACATTGGTTCCTTAGTATGTTCTCACCGAGCATCAGATTGCGGACTTGTTCATCAAGCCTCAGACGAGGGTTCAGCATGACTACCTTGTGTCCAAACTCTCGATGTATGATCCCCCGTGAGTTTGAGGGGGGGTGCTAGATATTGTGTGGATGTATAGGGGCTTATCTGTATTTACCTGTATATGTTCGGGTCTTATATATATAACACCAAGATGGGTCATTATTGATATGCAATATATAATTCTAAGATATCCCACTATAGTGGGGTCGGCTATATGGATCCTTTTGTCGCTAGTGTGCCCTATCTTTTGTCATAATCTCACTAATGCCTAAATACATCAGGTCTTTCTTTATAGTTTCATTCCAAGTCTTTATTGGTCTACCCCTCCCTCGTCTAACACGCCTAGTGACTAGACTCTCAAAACGCCTAACAGGTACAAGTTTTAAAAGAGAAATCAAATTTATTTTATTTAAATTTGACTCGAGACTCCGGTTTTATATGAATCTACATTTAGAAGACCTTTACACTCACGTACGCAATTGCAACTACATATACGATTTATTCCCATTTCATTATCTGATTTCCTATGTTTTCCTATATTTTTTAGATGAATTTTTTTATTCAGTTGTTCAATTATTTTTTATATAATTATTCATTTGTTGTTTAGTTTAATGATTTTGTGGGTTAATTGAGCATATGATGCAAAGTTCAATTTCATATTTTACACCTTATGTTACAATTGAGCGCACGCCGGCCCGTTATCTTAATTTCAGCATTAATTGTCTTTGTTATCCCCCCCCCCACATGTTTATAAGAGGGGGAGACTATCTTATTTTGGTATGCTTTGGATGTTGGGAATTTAGGGTTGCTCCCTAACTATCTTCTTCCTCTCCTCATCCCCTTTGTCTCCTCCCCTCCTCCGGCTCCCTCCTCCCATAGTCATTTTTCTCGATTGTAATACTTCGTTTGTAATCTAATACCTAGTTCATATCATTTGGTCCGACCTGTCGCTCCGCCCGCAACAACGCCGTCGGAGACGCCTTCGCTCGACCTCGCCCTGTTCGACATCGGCCAGTTTTCGCATCGTCGCGTCGTCCCTGTCCGACATCGACTACGTCGCCCAGTTCCCACGACATCGCTGGCGTCGCCCAGTCGCGCTTCGCCCGCGTCGCTCAGCCCCGCTCGCCTGACAACCCCGCCCAATCGCGCTTCGCCCAGTTCTTCTGCTTTATGTGGATGATATGATCATCACTGGTGATGACCCGGCTTTCATTGACTTTGTCAAGCATCACCTGCAACAGCAATTTCAGATGACAGATTTGGGACCTTTAAGCTATTTTCTGGGCATTGAGTTCTCTTCCATCTCTGCATGGTTCCAGCTCTCTCAGCAGCGGTATACTACTGATCTTCTAGCTCGGGCTGCTCTTTCCGACACCCGCACTATTGCCACACCGATGGAGCTTCACCTGCAGCTTCAGGCTGATGAGGGGATCCCTCTTGTTGACCCCACTCGCTATCGTCATTTGGTCGGCATCCTGGTTTATCTCACCATCACTCGGCCAGATATTGCTCATGCAGTCCATGTGTTGAGCCAGTTTGCCAGCACTCCTACATCAGTCCATTATGCCCACTTGTTGCGTGTACTGCGTTACCTTCGTGCGACTCCTGGCTGTGGTCTGTTCTTCTCCAGCAGCAGTTCCCTCCAGCTTTCTGCTTTCTCTGATGCTACTTGGGCTAGTGATCCTTCTGATCGTCGTTGTTACTGGTTTTTGTCTGTTTTTGGGCTCCTCCTTGCTTGCCTGGAAGTCCAAGAAACAGTCTGGTGTTTCCTGCTCTAGTACTGAGGCCGAGCTACGCGTCATGGCGTCTACTTCCAAGGAGATTATCTAGCTTCATTGGCTTCTTGCAGATTTTGGAATTGTCTCCTCAGGACCGACCACTCTCGTTTGTGACAACACTGGTGTCATTTAGCTCACACTGAATCCAGTGAAGTTTTCCCTCTCCAAGCACATTGGAGTAGACGTCTTCTTCCTCCATGAGCAGTACAGCCGACGTACATTGGTTCCTTAGTATGTTCTCACCGAGCATCAGATTGCGGACTTGTTCACCAAGCCTCAGACGAGGGTTCAGCATGACTACCTTATGTCCAAACTCTCGATGTATGATCCCCCGTGAGTTTGAGGGGGGGTGCTAGATATTGTGTGGATGTATAGGGGCTTATCTGTATTTACCTGTATATGTTCGGGTCTTATATATATAACACCAAGATGGGTCATTATTGATATGCAATATATAATTCTAAGATATCCCACTATAGTGGGGTCGGCTATATGGATCCTTTTGTCGCTAGTGTGCCCTATCTTTTGTCATAATCTCACTAATGCCTAAATACATCAGGTCTTTCTTTATAGTTTCATTCCAAGTCTTTATTGGTCTACCCCTCCCTCGTCTAACACGCCTAGTGACTAGACTCTCAAAACGCCTAACAGGTACAAGTTTTAAAAGAGAAATCAAATTTATTTTATTTAAATTTGACTCGAGACTCCGGTTTTATATGAATCTACATTTAGAAGACCTTTACACTCACGTACGCAATTGCAACTACATATACGATTTATTCCCATTCCATTATCTGATTTCCTATGTTTTCCTATATTTTTTAGATGAATTTTTTTATTCAGTTGTTCAATTATTTTTTATATAATTATTCATTTGTTGTTTAGTTTAATGATTTTGTGGGTTAATTGAGCATATGATGCCAAGTTCAATTTCATATTTTACACCTTATGTTACAATTGAGCGCACGCCGGCCCGTTATCTTAATTTCAGCATTAATTGTCTTTGTTATCCCCCCCACATGTTTATAAGAGGGGGAGACTATCTTATTTTGGTATGCTTTGGATGTTGGGAATTTAGGGTTGCTCCCTAACTATCTTCTTCCTCTCCTCATCCCCTTTGTCTCCTCCCCTCCTCCGGCTCCCTCCTCCCATAGTCATTTTTCTCGATTGTAATACTTCGTTCGTAATCTAATACCTAGTTCATATCATTTGGTCCGACCTGCCGCTCCGCCCGCAACAACGCCGTCGGAGACGCCTTCGCTCGACCTCGCCCTGTTCGACATCGGCCAGTTTTCGCATCGTCGCGTCGTCCCTGTCCGACATCGACTATGTCGCCCAGTTCCCACGACATCGCTGGCGTCGCCCAGTCGCGCTTCGCCCGCGTCGCTCAGCCCCGCTCGCCTGACAACCCCGCCCAATCGCGCTTCGCCCAGGTCGCCCGGGTCGCCCAGTCCCGCATCGCCATTCGCGTCGTTCGCCTCCCGCAACTTCTCCCGCGACATCGCCCTGCTTCTGCATCGCCCTCGCTATCGTCGGCTGTCCATGACCCGCTCAACCCGACTGCATCCCGACAACCCCGCCGACCCCACGGACAACGACGCCAACGCCCGTCGCTTCGACGCACAGGACCAAATCATCGCCTCTCTCCACTCCTCCCTTTCTGCCATCCTAACACGCCTGGACTCCCTGGTGGCGCCAGCCTCTGCCTCTGCGGCGGAATCCTCTGCAGCGGCGTCTATCTTAGGGCGACCCCCGGCGGTTGATACTCCACCGGTTGCTCTGCTACCGCTGTCCTTGGCAAGTCGCCTCGCCCTCTCTCTTGACATTCTGTCCTTCACCGGCATAGACCCGATGGGGTGGATCGCCAAGGCGAAACAATATTTAGACCTACACTCCACTCTTGAGCCGAACAAAGTCGCCCACGTCTTCGTCAACTTGGATGGCTTGGCTCTTCATTGGGCTCGTTGGCTCCTCCAGTCCAACCCCGCCCTTACTTGGGCAGATTTGAAGCAAGAAATGATTGGTTGTTACGACTTACGACTTCCGCTACACCGGCTCCGCTATCGAGCGTCTGTGCGGCGTGCGGCAATCGGCCTCCTTGGAGGACTACATTGATGAGTTTGTTACGTTGGTGACCCACGTTCCGGGCCTTCCGCCGGATCACTACCTTGCCTTCTTCATGCAAGACCTCCTCCCCACTATCCGCTCCCGCCTCCGCATGCACAATCCGCGGACGATCTCCGATGCTCTCGATTTGGCCCGCTTGGTCGAGGCCGACATCTACCCTCGGCCACCCTTTTTTGCTGGTGGGCCTTCTGCAGGGTCGACCACCGGCAGTTCTGCCACGACCAGGACATGGGGATCAGCGCCCTAGACGCCCTCCGCCCCAACGCCTCTCCAACAGCGAGTACAATGACCTTCGCAGCAGGGGCCTGTGCTTCCGTTGCCGCCAGCCATACTCCCCTGCGCACGTTTGCGCCGTCAAAGAGTTCCAATCCCATGTCACTCGCGTAGAATTTGATTACATGTCCAGCCTCATTTAGCAGCTGGTCTCCCAGGAAGGGCACACTCAAGCCGCCGAACTCCCCTAAGAGCCGATCACCCCGAGCGTGATGCCCCCTCCATCGGCTCCTCCTCAGCAACCGCGTGGTGAAGGTGCGGAAGCATGTTAGTAGTTCTTCTGAGAAGCTGTCGAAGGGTACCAGGGAAGGGCCCTGGATTTCGAGGAGAACCCAGAGGAATGGGTCGAGTGCTTTTCACCCTTCACCTTTGACCTGGGGGGCAAGCGTCTGCAGGGATCTTCTAGCCGCCCCCAGTTCTCCTTTAAAAAAGTAACTTCATCTACCAGGAGTATCATCCCACTAACCCGTTGGGGCGTAACCTTCCAATAGGTGAGACTAGGGAGCCCCTAACCGCAACAAGGAAGTAATGGCCATCTGCCATTGCTGATAGGAGCATTCTCAGAGTAATAGGGAATCGAGATGCAGGAGTACACCGACATAGGTGTGCCAATGGAAAAAGTTTTGGAAATCCTTCAGCACCAACCGAATTTCAGGCCCCGAGGCCCGTAAAAGGTGGACCCAGGATTAGAAATCCAAACCTTTATTGCAAGTTCCACCGAGATATGGGACATGATACCCAGAATTATCGAGTCCTCCGTGACGTGGTAGAGAGTCTGCTGAAGGAAGGAAAGCTGAAATATTTGCTTGCAGAAAAGCTGGAAGAGAAGGCCAAAGAGGCCAGAGGGCCTTGTCCCTGAAAGGGAAAGAAAAGATAGGGGAGGGACTGAGTGCCCTAAGGTGCAACGTCAATAAGCAAGGGGGAAGCGTGGGAGAAAAGTGCGTAGAGGAAGAAGGAGACGTCCCACTGAGGTATATTCATTATATTCAAGGTGGGGCCGAGTTGGAATCCTCCCGCAAAGTAAGTATGAAACAACTGCAAGATCGGGAATAAGATCACCCTCATACTCCCATGCGCACGTTTGCTCGGTATTAGAATTGGGTCCAATCCCATGGGTTTTCAAATATACCTAATGACCAATTCTTATCTAATATTGTTGGTTTCGGACTTAGCCATATCCCGACCCTGATCGCACCTCCTCCTCGCTCGTGGTTCTTCCTCGATCTCGCTCATCGCTGCTAATGGCCGTCGCCTCCTCCCTTTCTTCTTCTTCTTCTTCTTCTTCTTCTTCTTCTTTTCCTCCATCTTCTTCTTCTTCTTCCTCCTCTTCTTCTTCTTTTATTCACTTAAACCCATTCTTCTTCTCCTCCTCCTAATTTCATCATCTTCCTCCTCCTCTTCTTCTTCTTTTTCCCTCGTTGTTTTTCCTCCCAGTTTTTGATCTCAATTTCCTCTTCGCCTCCTCTAATTTCTTCTTCTCTGATTCCTTCTTCTTGTTCTTCTCTAATTTCTTATTCAACTTTTTATCCTCTGATTTCTTCTCCTCAGATTTCTTCTTCTTCATCTCACATTTCTTCTTCTACTTCTCTCATTTTTTCTTGTTTTCTGATTCCTTTTTCTCTGATTTTCTTGCTTTTGGATTACTTGTAATTTATGAATTAGTTATGCAAATGGTATAGGTTTTGAATCTTGTTATAAAATAAAATTTTTAAACTCTTTATAGGATTGATTGTTTATTATTATTATGCTTTCACTATGTAACTTAAGATAGATCAAGTCAAATTGAGCAGAAAGTGTGATGTAGGGAAGGCCGGGAGCGAGTGGACTCTAAACAATGCAACCTTAATAGTGCAGGAAAATAATTTTTATCTAGCCCTTGAATGATGCGTGTATACAAAGAGTGATCCAATTGTAAATTGCAATTAATAAAAAAACATAAGTTTCGCAAAGTTATGCAAGTAGCAAATAATTTTGAAACACACAGACATCAGCTTTCACCAGTATTGGTAGGGTAGAAACTAGGGCTCGGACTGCATCTCATAAGAAGGTGTTGGCATTAGTCAAGTGTCATAAGGTTGAGCTTCTAATGATTCCAAGAGGATTGGAGGAGCTTCAAATCATCAAATAGTTTCATCAATACTTCGGAACCAAGCCTTCATATTTGCATAGTTTTGGAGGAACCAATCCTGCATATTTGCATAAATAAGGTTTTGTTCATTTGGCTCATTTTGGAGGAAAGAATTAGAATTTCTCTCCCATTTCACAATTCATGTGTTTGTTTGTCACCATTTAGTCGACATTGGCATTGGAGCAAAACTGTGGGTTCTCATTCGTTTTAAATTTAGCTTTTGATGTTACTTTGTTTTCTTCTTCTTTTTTGTTTTAATATACTACTACTACTTCTTTGTTTTAATCTGCTACTAATCCTTCTTCTAATCTACTATTGTTTCCCACTCATGCTTCTTCTTCTCCTTCTCCTCCTCCTTTCTCTCCTCTTCTGCATCGTTTTTCTTCGATTGCTTCTTCTCCTCGTTCTCCTCCTCTTTCTCCTCCTCCTTCAACCCTATATTCAAAATCAAAAGCAACCGAACATAAGAAGTGGAATTGACTCCAAATTTCAATTCACATGGTTTTTGGTTTTGAACAAAAACCAATTCCGTCCTCCCAAAACCTTCCAAGCCAACGGAATTACGGAGCCTAACAGTTTCACTGACATAAATTGTACTGTGTTATTTGGTCAGACAAGGAAATTGTTTAAACAAGGAAGTATTTATTATAAATAAAACATTCTCTTCGTTCTATTCTGAAGAAACATGTTTCTTGGGCAAGAATTGCCACCATTCCATGAGAAAAACATCACCTGAGACACCATAATCACAATCATAGCAGGGTAAATTATGGTATGAAGACAGCAAATTCTACTGGTAGAGCTACTAGATTGCTATGAAACTCTCTAACTTGAAGAGAATTCTCAGAAAGTAATTGCAAAGTGGATCGAATCCAGGAATCTCGTGCAAGAAGTCCGATGAAGTAACAGCAAAAAAACAGAAGGAAATCTGGAAATCAAACCTCGGAAGCCCCAAAATTATGCGCAAAGCTTCTCGGAGCGAGATTCCCAACTTCACGGTCCCAAATATCAACGACGCCACCGCCGGAGTTCCTTCCTCTCTTCAAATCCCTCATCATTGTTTGCCTTTACCTGTCCGTTGATCGATAAAGTGCCAAGTAGAGAGAGCGGGAGAACCTACCACAAAGCCCGCTTGGCCTCTCCGAGGATTGTGAAGCCCTCACAGAGACATGGCTGTCGGATCGATCTGCTGGGCCATGGAAGAAGGGAAAGGGCTTTGTCGTTGCCTTGGCAAGCCGGGGAGTAGAGATTGAGATCAGATGGAAAGAAGCTTCGAGCGATCGATCCCCATGAAAGGCTCCAAGTGGAGAAAACCAGTAAAATCTTACTATTCTCCAATCGTAAAGATGGAAGATTAGTTCGAGACCAACAAATAACATATAAAATTGCGATGCTTCTTATTAATGCGATTAGTCCGCCCCTACAACAAAACTTCGGTAATTGACAAAATGTACCTTCGAAATATAGATTTTTTATAAAATACATCCCAAAAGTTTAAAATTGGCAAAATGCACCCCACAAAGTGGATTTTCTTGTCAATGTGCACCCTACAGTATACATTTTGGTCATTTCATTTTTTGCCTAGTGAGGGTGCACATTGCCAAGAAAACCCACTTTGGGAGGTGCATTTTGCCAATTTTAAATTTTTGGGGTACATTTTGTCAAAACCCTATACTTCCAAGGTGCATTTTGCAAATTATGCCCGCCTCTGCTTTTTTGGAGCACGTGATTAACGGCGAGATCCTGGTGTTCCGCTGCTAGATCTATAGTATAAAAAAATTTTGTTATATAATATTTATTAATTAATTAATATAGTTTAAATTTGGTGATTGTTAACCGCAACCCATAATTTGCTAGTCGCACCCCAAAATTTCTCAATTTTTTCCGCCTTTTCGAAATACGCCTTGTACATGCAATTTCAGAAAAAGTGTTCAACACGAAAGTTGACGATATCTACAACTTTCGTGTCGAACACTTTTCCTGAAATTGCATGTACGCAAGATCTGAGCGTATTTCGAAAAGACGCAAAATCTGAGCATATTTCCAAAGTACGCCTTGTAAATGCATTTTTAGGAAAAGTGATCAACACGAAAGTTGTAGATCTCGTCGATATCTACAACTTTCGTGTTGAACACTTTTCCTGATATTGCATGTACAAGGCGTATTTCGAAAAGGCGCGAAAAATTGGGAGATTTTGGGGTGTGACTAGCAAAATAACGGGTTGCGGTTAACAATCACCTAAAATTTTTGTATTGAAGAATATAAAATATAATATAAATTTAATATTTCTATTAAAATATATTTGAATAATAATTTGCTTTTAACATGAATATTGTTTTTATACTATTTGATTCAAAAATAAATTCAATGATTGCAATAAGCTTTAGCGGTGTAATGATAATTTCAACGACCTAACTCTCAAAGGAGCAAGTGGTGGTTATGTTGAAAATTTGAAGGTTAAGCGTGTTCCGGCGAAAGTAGTCATTTGATGGGTGAAATGAAAAGTGTGTGTAGGTTATCTATGAAAAAAATGAAAATTTGTGTGGTTTGGCTCAGTATAAGTTGGGATGAATTAAAGCAGAAATGATATCAGAGTCGAACCTCATATAGTACGAAGTGTGGTTTGGGGATGAACTATATGAATATTGGTGGGCATGTAAGATCGTGAATCTGATGGGAATGATCTGATGAGGGAGGGGTGCTTTGGGGGCAGTGAAGTAGGGCAAAGCAACTCTTGCATGCTTATAGGATTTCATACTTTATGTGAAATAAGATGCAAGAATAAAGAATTAATTGAATCTCATATAGAAATTATAGCATAAATAAATTGGCTTGAGTAATAATTTGAATTCTCAACTAGTATTGTAAGCTTCATAGTCAAGAATGCTTTGGTAGTTGTCGTAGGACAGTAATCTCCTGGCAAATGCTCGTAGGCCACCTATGAAAAAGTACTCTGATACCATTTTTAACAATCCAACCTACATAATATCATATGTACTATTTTTTTGTTAATTTTAGCCCATATCAAGCTAAACCACGTAGTTTGGACTTTGTGTCCACAGATGACCAACAGTACTTTCAATAAGGTCATTTATCTCATAACTACGCCTACATAAGAACGTTTAAATAGAGTTTCTAATGGAACTCGACAAGTTGCTCCAAAAAAGTATCTTTGATATTTGAGGATCTGAATTATTACTTAAACTCAGCAATTTATCATCTAATTCCAACATGAGATGTGATTCTTTTATACTATTGGGTCTATTGATCCCAATTTCCCAGATTTGTAAGAAGTTAAACGGGTCAATGACATACACACATAATGTATTTGATGTGTGCCCTAGTTCATGCATGCAGGTAGTCCATTATTGGACAGGTGAAGAAAATGAGTTTTGGTAGTAAACTCAAATTTCGTCGAGCTAGCTTGAAGTTCGTCGAGCTCAGCACGCTGGTCGTCGAGCTCAACTCAACATTCAGTGGGATAAGCACAAGAGTTCAGGTTTCAACTTTTGTCGAGCTCAGCTTACAAATCTTCGAACTCAGCTCAACACTTGTTAAGCTAAAGCCAGAAAATCTGTCTAAGGCAAAAGCGCTGAGATCGCTGAGAAGAAGACGTTGAGACCGCTGAGACAGCTGAGACAGGTGAGACAGCTAAGAATATAGCGTTGAGACCGCTGAGACAGCTGAGAAGATAACGTTGAGACCGCTGAGACAGTAGAGACAAAACTGGCTGGATTTCTCTAAGTCCAGAAGCATTGAGTGAAGCAGATTCACTCAACGCTTCTAATAAAGCAGGAAACGCTGAGACAGTTAAGAGGTAAACAGCTGAGATAAAACTAGCTGAATTTTTTCTAAGTCCAGAAGCGTTGAGTCCAGCCTACATAATATCATATGTACTATTTTTTATTAATCTTAGCTCATATCAAGCTAAACCACGTAGTTTGGACTTTATGTCCATAGATGACCAACGAGTACTTTCAATAAGGTCATTTATCTCATAACTACGCCTACATAAGAATGTTTAAATAGAGTTTCTAATGGAACTCGACAAGTTGCTCCAAAAAAGTATCTCTGATATTTGAGGATCTGAATTATTACTTAAACTCAACAACTCATCATCTAATTCCAACATGAGATGTGGTTCTTTTATACTATTGGGTCTATTGATCTCAATTTCCCAGATTTGTAAGAAGTTAAACGGGTCAATAACATACACACATAATGTATTTGATGTGTGCCCTAGTTCATGCATGCAGGTAGTCCATGATTGGACAGGTGAAGAAAATGAGTTTTGGTAGTAAACTCAAATTTCGTCGAGCTCAGCTCGAAGTTTGTCGAGCTCAGCACGCTGGTCGTCGAGCTTAACTCAACATTCAGTGGGATAAGCACAAGAGTTTAGGTTTCAACTTTCGTCGAGCTCAGCTTACAAATCGTCAAACTCAGCTCAACACTTGTTAAGATAAAGCTAGAAAATCTGTCTAAGGCAAAAGCACTGAGACCGCTGAGAAGAAGACGTTGAGACCGCTAAGACAGCTGAGACAGCTAAGAAGATAGCGTTGAGACCGCTGAGACAGCTGAGAAGATAGCGTTGAGACTGCTGAGACAGTAGAGACAAAACTGGCTGAATTTCTCTAAGTCCAAAAGCGTTGAGTGAAGCAGATTCACTCAACGCTTCTAATAAAGAAGGAAGCGCTGAGATAGTTAAGAGGTAAACAGCTGAGACAAAACTAGCTGGATTTTTTCTAAGTCCAGAAGCGTTGAGTACAGCTTACATAATATCATATGTACTATTTTTTGTTAATCTTAGCCCATATCAAGCTAAACCACGAAGTTTGGACTTTATGTCCACAGATGACTAACGAGTACTTTCAATAAGGTCATTTATCTCATAACTACGCTTACATAAGAACGTTTAAATAGAGTTTCTAATGGAACTCGACAAGTTGCTCCAAAAAAAGTATCTCTGATATTTGAGGATCTGAATTATTACTTAAACTCAACAACTTATCATCTAATTCCAACATGAGATGTGGTTCTTTTATACTATTGGGTCTATTGATCTCAATTTTCCAGATTTGTAAGAAATTAAACGGGTCAATGACATAGACACATAATGTATTTGATGTGTGCCTTAGTTCATGCATGCAGGTAGTCCATGATTGGACATGTGAAGAAAATGAGTTTTGGTAGTAAACTCAAATTTCGTCGAGCTCAGCTCGAAGTTCGTCGAGCTCAACTCAACATTCAGTGGGATAAACACAAGAGTTCAGGTTTCAACTTTCGTCGAGCTCAGCTTACAAATCGTTGAACTCAGCTCAACACTTGTTAAGCTAAAACCAGAAAATCTGTCTAAGGCAAAAGCACTGAGACCGCTGAGAAGAAGGCGTTGAGACCGCTGAGACAGCTAAGACAGCTAAGACAGCTAAGAAGATAGCATTGAGACCGCTGAGACAGCTGAGAAGATAGCGTTGAGACCGCTGAGACAGTAGAGACAAAACTGGATGGATTTCTCTAAGTCCAGAAACGTTGAGTGAAGCAGATTCACTCAACGCTTCTAATAAAGCAGGAAACGCTGAGACGGTTAAGAGGTAAACAACTGAGACAAAACTAGCTGGATTTTTTCTAAGTCCAGAAGCATTGAGTCCAGCCTACATAATATCATATGTACTATTTTTTGTTAATCTTAGCCCATATCAAGCTAAACCACGTAGTTTGGACTTTATGTCCACAGATGTCCAACGAGTACTTTCAATAAGGTCATTTATCGCATAACAATGCCTATATAAGAACATTTAAATAGAGTTTCTAATGGAACTCGACAAGTTGCTCCAAAAAAGTATCTCAGATATTTGAGGATTTGAATTATTACTTAAACTCAACAACTTATCATCTAATTCCAACATGAGATGTGGTTCTTTTATACTATTGGGTCTATTGATCCCAATTTCCCAGATTTGTAAGAAGTTAAACGGGTCAATGACATACACACATAATGTATTTGATGTGTGCCCTAGTTTATGCATGCAGGTAGTCCATGATTGGACAGGTGAAGAAAATGAGTTTTGGTAGTAAACTCAAATTTCGTCCAGCTCAGCTCGAAGTTCGTCGAGCTCAGCACGCTGGTCGTTGAGCTCAACTCAACATTCAGTGGGATAAGCACAAGTGTTCAGGTTTCAACTTTCGTCGAGCTTAGCTTACAAATCGTCGAACTCAGCTCAACACTTGTTAAGCTAAAGCCAAAAAATATGTCTAAGGCAAAAGCGCTGAGACCGTCGAGAAGAAGGCATTGAGACCACTGAGACAGCTGAGACAGCTGAGACAGCTAAGAAGATAGCGTTGAGACCGCTGAGACAACTGAGACAACTGAGAAGATAGCGTTGAGACCGCTGAGACAGTAGAGACAAAACTGGCTGGATTTCTCTAAGTCCAGAAGCGTTGAGTGAAGCAGATTCACTCAACGCTTCTAATAAAGCAGGAAGCACTGAGACAGTTAAGAGGTAAACAGCTGAGACAAAACTAGCTTGATTTTTTTCTAAATCCAGAAGCGTTGAGTGAAGCAGGATCACTCAACGCTTCTAATGAAGAAGGAAGCGCTGAGACAGTTAAAAGCAAGAAACCGCTGAGACAGCTGTGAAGATACCGCTGAGACAGAAACTTGTCTCAGCTAAGAAGAAGAAAGTGTTGATACAAAGGCATGTCTCAGCTAATAATGAAAAATCGCTGAGACCGTTGAGACAAAACCGTTGAGACAAAGCCAGAGAAATTTCTAAGTCCAAAAGCGCTGAGAGCCAAGGCTGATGGCGTTGAGTGTCTTAACATCACTCAACGCTTGATGAAATTCTGGAAAATTTTCTAAGTCCAGATGTTGATGACCACTGCTAACGTCATCAAAGCCAAAATTGCAAGAAGCCGTTGCGGGAAAGTTGCTGCAGCGCCAAAAGATGTTGTCTCTTTTTGATGGAGATGGCGCTCACCAATCCTTGGTGGGCCCACATTCTATTATGTCGTTGATTCAAATCATTGCATATAAAAAGGAAACTGTAAAGAGATTAGGGTTAACGAATACACAAGGACCAAACGCAGAAAATATAGAAAGAGAAATTGAAAGTGGCGGCTAGACATCTTCATCCCATCAAGCTTGAAAGCAAAAGTCCAGCCAAGTTAGCCTGAACGCAAAGAAAGATAGCTGAAGCACTTCAAAGTTCAGCAAGTTTGTTCTCATCAAGAACAGAGTAGCTGATTCATCTCTTCACCAAGCGGGTAGCTGCTCATCTGTGCAGCAGAAAAGTGTGAGTTGTAGAAGAAGACTGATACCTTCTACAACAAGTGGGCTGGACTAATATCTGCTCAGTCCAGCAAAGTTGACTCAGAGATACTTCTCTGAGTCAGTTATTTTTGTTTTTCTTGAACAATTTGTATTAACTTCCTGTAGAATTCAGTAGATCTGAATCTGTGTGTTGGGCACCTTGTGCCTGAGGTAGGTGACAAATTTGTCACTGAGGTAGGTGCCCTGTTGGGGCACTGAGGTAGGATCCAAGTGAGGATCTGAGTTGTAGGGCTTAAGTGCCTGAGGTAGAAGAGTGTTGCTCTTTAAGGTAGGATCCAAGTGTGGATCTGAGGTACGGTTGTCCTCCCAGCCTGAGTGTAGGGCCTTGCGTCTGAGGTAGGTGACTGGAGAGTCACTGAGCTATAAGTGACAAGTGTGTCACTGAGTTGTAGGCCTTGGAGAAAGCTGAGTTGTAGGTACCTGGTTGGGGTACTGAGTTGTAGGAGTGCTGCAGCACTCTGAGAGTAGGGTTGTATGCCTGAAGTTGTAGGGCTAAAGAGCCTAAGTGTAGGCCTTAGAAATAAGGCTGAGGTAGGTGATCAGTGGACCACTGAGCTTGTAACGCCTCAAAACTCGAAAGAGGGAGGGACAGTGTTTAGAGCCAAGTTGGGGTCTTGGTATGGGTCACACGGCCTGGGACACGGGTGTGTCCAAGGCCGTGTCATGCTCGGGTTTGACGAAGAACCCGGGTGGCCAACGAACTGAATTCGACGAAGTGTTGAGACAGTGAACACGGCTTGGGACACGGGCGTGTCCAAGGCCATGTCGTGCTCGGGTTCAACGATTTTTCCGAGTGGTCGACGAAAATGCGGTCGACGATCATCGAGACAGCGAACACGGCTGAGACACAGGCGTGTCCCAGGCCGTGTCCTGCTCGGGTTGTTAGCCGAGCCGTGTCGGGGGAGGAACACAGCCTGGAGCCCAGGCATGTTCGGGTTTGACACGGGCGTGTCAAATGTGACATGGGCGTGTCGAGTACCCGTGTTCTTCTCGGGTTGTGTTTGGTCCTGTGTCGATGGAGGAACACGCCCAGCAGCACGGGCGTGTACTGAGTGATACGGGCGTGTCCAATTTGACACGGGCGTGTCTAGAGCCCGTGTCCTGTTCTGGGTGCGACGGTTTCGGCATCGATTGAGGCACACGACCTTGAACACGGGCGTGTCACAAGCCGTGTGCGGCCCATGAATTTTGGTTTTAAGTGCGAATCGTGCCCGTCTGATTCCTGCTAATGGGATCTGATGGTCCAGAGTGTTCCTTGCTGTGATAAGTCCGGAAATAGGATTTGAAACCCTCATTCCTCATCAAGTTTTCTCTTTCTAAAGTTTTAGAGAGAGGGGAGAGCAAGGAAGAGGGTGAAGGAGAGATCCGGCTGCCGGAGAAGCTTCGGAGCCCCAAATCGCGAGCCGAGTCCAGATCCGCGGAGGCAAGTCCGTTGCGGTGGTTTTCATCCGACTAAGTTCTCATGGCTAGGAAGAGGGGTCGTAAGGTAACGACACTTCTCCTCTTTGTTTCTAGGATGTGTGTTTAGCATCTTTTCTTTCAAGCTTTTGGGCACCAAATCTCTCAAATGAGAGGGGTTTGGGTCGCCATGGTTCAAGAGGAACCTCCGGGTTGATTGAGTCCATCCCCGGCATGATTTTGCATAGAGATTCGCTCCGTTAGTGGATTAGGCATTGTGGGTGAAGCCGTAGTCGCGACCGTTAGTCCGACTCGGTGATGTTGCATAGCGAGCCTTGAGGATTTTGTAGAAATCCGTTGCGGAAAGATGTCATTTGTGATGTATGTGTTTTCCCACTTTTTCTCGAGTGAGTACGTGTAGTCGGAACCGGACAAGGTTAGCTCTGCATTGGCGGTAGATGGTTTCCTTGGTGGACAAGGTTAGCTCCGCATTGGCGGTAGATGGTTTCCATGGTGCGCGGGGACGTTGCAGTACAAATGATGGATTAGGGTGAGAATGATTATGGATTGTGATGTGCTAAGGCGCGGCTTTGTCTCCGTGGTCGGCTGGCTATCCCGTGACGTGCAAGTCATGTGGGGAGAGTGTCCCGGCGAGACTAGTCCCCTTATGTGAGACTGACGAGAACGCCAAGCATGGGACAAGCCCGGACAATGAAGCCACGAGCGGTGGGGTCCAGCAAGGGTTCTTAGAATCAGTTTGTGTGTGAGACAGAATCCTGACGTACGAAGTCAGAGTTTGCAGGCAAGCCCGGGTCTAAGACCCATGAGCGGGTGGGGCCTTGGCAAGATTTCTGTGTGGCGGCTTGTATGTCGTTAGGGGAATTGCAGTACCCTTTTGTTTGCGGCTTAACGCCAATGGGGAAATTGAAAGTACCCAGATGTTATGATGATGTGCTAGTTGCATACGCAATAGGGTGCCTTGGGTGAAGCCCGGGTTTTGCATACATGTTGTATAGTAGGCCCCTTTTTATTATATGCTCAACATAGAAAATGTGTTTGTTGTTTGAGACATTCAAACATATTCTTTTTGAGCTTTACATGTTTATGTATATGGTATACGAAGTGCTGACATGCAGGTTGGAGGGATATCTCGGGGTCCGTTAGGGACGGCCGGGAGGAGATGTGTTGGTTACACAGTTTAAGGTCAGTCTTTGCTGACCCACGTTACCACCAATTTTTACAGGGCAAGGATCGCAAGCAGCAGCTAGCTCGTCGGCCAAAAAGACCTAAGCGTCATGAAGTGTTACAAGTTTTGTACTAGCTCTAGTTTGTGGCATAGTATGTTTGATGCTCTAGTTTTTCGGCTTGCATGCCGAGGTAGTTTAGGAGTGCTTATGCACATTGATGCTTGATGTTATCATTTGAATTTTGGACTCTCTACTGTTGTAAGGCCTTAAGGCCGTTTCGATACTCTTATATATTGATAGTTTTTGGTCTTGTTTACTGTTTCCACTGTTGTTATATTCTGAGTTATGAGATTGGGTAGTTAATATCATCTTTTAATGCTAAAGATGTGGCGTCTGTATGTTGTGGGGCCTCAGCCGAACCCATATTATACGGTCATTACAGGGGTGGTGTTACAGAGCTATAGGAGTTTTGCAGAGCTCTGAGGTAGGAACCCTTGTGGTTCTGAGTTGAATTCTGTGAAAAATCTGTGTGTAAGGCTGAGGGCCTGAGGTGTATGCTCTGAGGAGCATAGTGGAGGAAAAGTGGATGTACCCAATTGGGAAACCACTATAAATTCTTGTGTTTGTTGTGTGCTTGCTTTTCTTTGTTATTGCAGGATTTAAGGACAAGCTCTAGCTAAAACAACTTGAAAACAAGCAAAAGAATTAAGAAAAATTCAAAGACCTATCCCCCCCCTCTAGGTGATTAGCTAACCTTGAACTAAATAACTTTCATATACATCTCCCTTCAAATAGAAGTCAGTCAAAAGCTGATTTGTCTACGGTTTTACTGCCCACAAAGCACCCCTACCGCATCAGATTAAGAATAATACAAACCTACCGGTTTTGACATGGTTAAATCTCAAATAACACATCGTACTATATAAAGTCACCATGCATAAGTTGGTGACTTGTAATATCATGAATCTGATGAGGGTGGTCCAATGAAGGTGTGAAGTGTTTTGTGGCAGTGAAGTTGGGTAAAACAACTCCTGCCAGTCTTCTAAGATGACAGACTTCTAGGTAAAAGGATGTGTACGTGTTGAGATTATATTAGCCAGCATGACACGTGTGTGTGGGACCGCATGTTTGGGCTTTCCCCATCGCGTTCCAGGTCTGGGTGTTGACCCCGGTGGGCCCCCCTTGTGTGGCGGAATATCCCTGCGGTCATGTGGTTGGGGTTAATCTCACACCGCCTGCAGACTTCTCCCCTTTGTGTTCATGTACCCCCGTCCCCCCTTACCATCACCTCGGGGTTTTGGGAAGATGTGTGGTGACGGGTGGTTTCCACATGGTATCAGAGCCAGGTTGTCATGCTGCGGGGGTGTGTTGAGATTATATTAGCCAGCATGACACGTGTGTGTGGGACCGCATGTTTGGGCTTTCCCCATCGCGTTCCAGGTCTGGGTGTTGACCCCGGTGGGCCCCCCTTGTGTGGTGGAATATCCCCGCGGTTATGTGGTTGGGGTTAATCCCACACCGCCTGCAGACTTCTCCCCTTTGTGTTCATGTACCCCCGTCCCCCCTTACCATCACCTCGGGGTTTTGGGAAGATGTATGGTGACGGGTGGTTTCCACAGTACGAATGAACTGAATCTCACATCGGAATTGAAGAGAACGTTATTGGAATAATTTGGATTCTCAAATATCAATTACACCTTTTCGGAGTAACTATTAGAGTTGTCTTGAAAACTCCACAATTAAACATGCTTCTGTGGGAGTTGTCTTAAGATGAGTGACCTCATAGGAAGTGCTCGTATATCACCTGTGAAAAAGGGGAAAATCATGCAGTTCAAGTCAGTATGAGTTGGAATGAATCAAATCGGACAATACTTTTGATACTGTGTGGGACAGATCATTACAAAGTCCATAACATTTTGAATCCAGTGAGGATGGAGAGTGCATTTGGGGCAGTGAAGACGATCAAATTAGTTCGTGCCAAGCTTTTCAGAAGACATACATCTAGGTTAAAAAACGAGACGACAATGAACTGAATCTCATTTCAAAACTTGGTGAAAAGTTGATGGGCTTAAATAAGGGTGTTGTTATTAGCAAATCTCATTTGGCTACTAGCAAACTCAAAATCCCCCCAAATTTTTTTTATTTTCATTATTTTCAAAATCTTATTTGTCCTGCTAGCAAACCCGACCAAAATACTTTCCATTTTCGTTTCTCCCATCTGCGACTCGCGTGCCTCTCCTGTGCTCCGGTTCGCGATTCCAAGGGTTTGGGCTCTGGAGACTCCAGCGAATCTGGCGACTCCGACGACTCCGGCAACTCCGGCAACTCTGGCGATTCCAATGAATCTGTCGAAATAGGTGTGAATCTGGCGATTTTGTAGATCTAGCTCCTCAGAGCGTCGTCATTCTTCTCACGCTAAAATGCACTTCTTTACTGCTGAAGACAGAAAAATTTCTGCTGCAAAATTCGAATCAAGGCAGTCTAAGATTATTGATTCAGCAGTCGAGCTCGACAGCTAACGTGCTAGGACGCAAAAACAGACAGGCAACAAAAAGGACCCCAGGCGCTATGGCAGGGAGGTCCCACCACGTACCTAGATGCTTAGAAGAAGCTTCACCTCCACAGCCAAAGATGGTCGAGTAGGGTACGAGATAGATTCTAGCTGACGACTAAGTCAAGGTGACGACTAAGATGGATAGTCGCTAGCTCGCGACCTATCCCTTTGAAGAAAGGATCCAAAAGCTCAACTCGAAATCTAGGAAATGAGGTGGTCGAGATCTTTTGCGAGATTCCGAAGTCTTTTTCCTCGCACCCCTGAGGTCTTATTTATAGGCAAATCTAAGGGGAGGGGGGGTCTTATTTATAGCCCCACCCCTAGCGTTGGGCGAGTTTTGGGGGAGCTCGCATGGGTTGGGCGAGTACCTGGCCTAGTCGCCTACCTGGCGAGTATGCAAGGGGACCTCGTCATACTCGCTCGGGCCTTCTACTCCTTTGGGTGTTGAGTCTGACTTCTGTCTTGACTCATTGACTTTGACTCTTGCTGACCTGGCTCTGGGGGTCCACCCTCGACGAATATGTGTTGTACACAATCCCTCCTATGTATAGTGTTCATCAGGCATCCATTAGTCGTGAGTAACTCAGATACTCACTGGAGCAGCTCGCTGAATAAGCATTGTATGTTTCTTTCTGAGCTCCTACATCACTCGTAAAGAGTGGGGATTGTGTACAACCCATATACATCGAGGGTGGACCCCCTCCCCATAATCAGGTCAGCAAGAGTCAAAGTCAATTGGTCAAGGCATAAGTCAGAGTCAACACTCAAAGAAGTAGAAGGTCTGGGCGAGTATGGCAAGCTCCCCACGCATACTCGTCAGGTGGGTGATTAGGCCAGGTACTCGTCCAACCTATGCGAACTCCCCCAGTACTCGCCCAGTCGTCAGGGGTGAGGCTATTGTAACATCCCGACTTTTATTAGGCCACCAGAGCCCTAGTGGGCCCAATAAAAGTGGCTTGAACCCTACCCCTGACCCGGTGGGAAATAACCCTAGGCGGGAAATAGAGCTAGAGAACTCTGAATTGAGTTCTGTCAGTTCATGTGACCTCGTGTAGCCAATGCGAGTGCATCGGAACTCGTACAGTTGGACCCCGATGTCATATAGTGAATGTGACCTTTCTTCATAAAACACAACGAGAGTAGATTTTGGGATATCGACCTAGAGAACTCCGAATCGAGTTCTGTCGATTTTTGTGACCTCATATAACCTAAACAGGAGCATCAGAACCCGTCACGTCACAATCCAAGGTCTGACGACAGTTTTACACACTTCGACCATTTTAGCGCGCTGCGATGCGCAAATTTTGGACTTTCGCCAAACGAACTCTGATTCAACCCCAGTCAGTGGCGTTGGACTCGTGTGGTCAATACGAAGTCAACGGAAGTCGTCCTAGTCAATTTCGACGATAATTGGTCCACTTGTGGTCAAATCAAGCCTAGTTGTGCACCGAAAAGCGTGTGCACACCAATTATGACACGACACTCAAACTTTGACCTAACCCCGATGACTTGGACCCACTTTGACTTTGACCAACAAGGGGGACCCACCATAGGGTTGACTTGGTCAAAGCCCCTAAAAATTCACTTTTTTTTTTCTCCAAGGGGCCCACCTCCTCTCCAAAGGAGGATGGCCCATGCCCCCCCCCCCCCACACACACACACACACACTCTCCTTGAGCCCCCAACCAGCAAGCCCTCATCTCACTACAAGTGGAGGCCCACCCTACCCCTCCTCCCCTCCTTTTTCCCCTTTCCTTTTCAAAGGCCCAAGCCCATAAGGGCTTTACCCTTTTTCCCCACATGGGGGAAATAAGGGACCTCCAGCTGTCCTTGGACAGCTGGAGGGTGGGGATTAATCCCTCCCTAAGGAGGGATTAGTCCCACCTTGCCAAATGGAGGGAAGCACCCCCTCCCCAACCCTATAAAGTCCACCCCACCCCCATGTAACGCCCCCGATTTTTTCTGTGATTATTTAATTCTCGTTGGGCGTTACGTTGATGCGTTTCCGGCATGTGCCGTTTGTTAGAGCGTGGTTTTAGCTCTTTATGTTCCTTGTGTGGTTGTTGGCAGCCTTTTTGCCAAGATCCCCTAGCAAGCCTGGTCTGTGTTGGTGACCGGTGAGGCCTCTCGGGGGATGCTTGTGTTTTGGCTTCGGGTAGTGATAACCCAAGTTTTGTTCGTCGAAAGTTGATTTCGACTTCGTCGTTGCGTTCGTAGCATAGGTAATTAGCTACGATGTGAATTTCGTCGGATTCCGAGGTGGTTCGGTGTCCGCGTCGTTTTGATTGTGTTAATAATAATGGATGCAAACAGTTAATTAATAAAGCTTTAAGGAATCCAGTGGCTTTTAGGTGTCTGTTAGGGCTGATAAGGCGTGTCCATGTATATATATATATATAGTCTCAAGACAAAATCGAGACTTTTCATCGTCTCCTTCCGTGAGTGTATAACCGTCGCCTGTTCGAGAGGAAGAATAAAACCGCCAACCCTGCTTCCCTTCAGACGCCGATTCTGGGAGCGTTAGTAGACGGAATTCGATTCCGAAAGCGGATTTGGATTACTCTCGTCTATACCTTCATTCCTACGGTAAAAGATTCAATTTTCGTGGTGTTTCTAGGGTTCTCGGAATTTTTAGTTTGATCTTTTTCCGCCATTAAAACTTTAGAATCATGTTTAGGTGCTGTTGCGGCTGGAGCCGAGAGGGAGAGGAAGGGTTATGCAAGATAAATCGCTGGGATTTGAGCCAAGTGGTGCTCCTACCCTTGCCAAGTTTTTTTTTCTTCTCCTTTTCATGGTCATAGTTGCTGTAATCATCCATGTTTCCCGAGACTGCGTATTTTGCTCCGTTTTTCCGTCAAAGTCATGTGGATCTTAAACCAAAAATGCCCCTTTCTGTTTCTTTTTCTGCATTTTCTCAAGTTCTGAAACTCAAATTTCCAGTCGGGTTGCTGTACCATTGTTTTTTTAATCAAATTGTTCCCTGTTAATCTCGATTTGGGTAGCAATTAGCCTATCAGCCTTAGAACTAATAGCAGTGGGTTTTCATACTTATATTACGAGTAATATGATCGAATTAGGCAAAGAAGATTGGTCGGAAACAAAGGTGGTTGTACAGGATTGTCGTGCACTCAACGCAGTCAGTTCTGTGAAGATCGCCGACCTGAGTTCGACGAAGATCGTCGAACTGAGATCGACGATCTCTGGTTGCTTGAGATCGACGAAGATCGTCGACCTGAGTTCGATGAAGATTGTCGAACTGAGATCGACGATCTCCGGTTGCCTGAGTTCGGCAAGTATCGTCGAGCTGAGTTCGACGAGGATCGTCGAACTGAGTTCGACGATTTTCTGTGTCCGGTGTTTAACGCAAAAAATCATCGAACGGAATTCGATGATTTCTTGTGGCCTGCGTTTAACGTAAAATCGTCGAACGGCGTTCGACGATTTTTCTCGTGACTTGTGTTCGATGAAAGGAAAATCGTCGAACGGCGTTCGACGATGTTTCCCGTGACTAGTGTTCGACGAAAGGAAAATCGTCGAACGGCGTTCGACGATGTTTCCCGTGACTAGTGTTCGACGAAAGAAAAATCGCCGAACGGCGTTCGACGATTTTTCCCGTGACCTGTGATCGACGAAAGAAAAATCGTCGAACGGAGTTCGACGATTTCCTGTGGCTGGACATTGACGATTCTTGTAAGATGGGGTTTATTCCTTTTTCAGTTTCTTTTCTTCCCGAGTGATTGCCTCCTAGGAGGGATGTCTTGTGGGTCTTTCGTTCTTCCTTTGTTTTGAGGGCCGAATCGTGAGTTATGGCAGGTAGTGGCATTTTGACGCTCTAAAAGAGCGGGATGTTTTGTGTGCGAGCCGTGGCCGCCACTTTTTAGTCCCAGGTACGGACTGGGTATTGGCAGGTAGTGGTATTTTGACGCTTTAAAGGAGCGGGATGTTTTGTGTGCGAGCCGTGGCCGCCACTTTTTAGTCTCAGGTACGGACTGGGTATTGTTGTGGCCGCCACCCTTTTAATCTCAGGTACGGGCTGGGTTTGAGGTGGTTTTGTGCTGACACAGTGAAATTTTATTTTTAGTTGGAACTGTTTTGTTTGGGGGACTGTTTTTGGTCACCAACTCAGGTCCATGTTGTTTACTACTGCCATTAACTCACAAATTATGATTGTTAGGTGTTTCTTCCTTGTAGAATGCAGCTTATTGTGGCAAGTTCTCTTGTCTTTTGTCTTGTAGCCTCTGCAGGATTTGAGCAGGGTTTGTTGTTGTTACCAGGTACTTTGTGTACTTTGGCTTACTTGGGACAGTGTTTTTACTGTCATGTTTACTTACTCTCTTTTGTCTCATTTTAATTTAACGCTCTAATTCTGATTTTTATTGTTTTACTTGCTGAGGTGTTCTTTTCTTTTCTGAATGCCTCAGGTTCTGATTAGTAGTCGGGTAGGCGGCTAGATTTGTTGTGGTGTTGCTGGTGATCCCTTGAGTTGTAGGGAATCTTTCTCCTGCTGTTGTGAGGTAGTTTTTCTGCTTTTCTTACAGACATACATGTTTGTCAGTGGGTTCGTGTCAGATTGTTGACGCTCACTTGTAGTTTTACCTTATGACACTAGATATGTTTCTTTTACTGCTAGCTTTCTGGAGATAGTCTACTTGCTCTTGGGAAGATTTATGCTAGTTTGCTAGTTACTTTTAAACCTAAAAACACTATTACTATTATATTTCATGACCAGCATGTTTATAAAGCTCATACACTACCTTCCAAGTAACGTAAAAAGATCGTTTTCCTACTTATAATATAAAATAAATTTAGAGTCTTGCATAGTATAAGTTGACCTCGGGGGTCACTTATGCACTCTTATAGGATGTCAAATTTAAATAAAGTATTTTCCGCCGCGTATAAGTAAGTTTTTAAACCGTGAACTAGATGATCCCCCGAGCCGAGGGATACGGCCTCTAAAATATAACTGATTTTTTTCTAATCATTAAACTTATAAGTTTTCATAGTCTAGTTAGTGGGTGTTCTCCTGAGCGTCGACAGTTATCCTCTGCTCGACATGACATCACGACGTGTGTTTTCTCAAACTCTGATACTTCTTAAATTCGGAGAAAATGCGGGTTGTGACACCCCATCTCCTTCCCTGAAGCCTCTGAGCCGTCTCTCTCCCCCTGCCCCCCCCCCCCTGCCGGAGCCCTGGTGGCCGAAAAAAGCCAAGCCGAGCTCTCCCTCCCCCTCCTCCACCACCACCAAGCCATGGCCGACCAAGCCGGCCCCTCCCGAGCCCACCAAACCCAGGTGGAAGCCTTCTCCCTCCTTCTTCCCTATTCTGGATGTCTTGCATGGGACCACCGCCGGAGGTAGCGCCCACCCCCGGGCAGTCGGCCGAGGGCGGAGTCACGTGATTTTTTTGAGACTAAAATAGGCTACTAGGAAAAAAGTGTTGAACATGAAAAATGTTCCCCTAACTAAGGGCTTCCTGCACAAAATTTTTGAGAATTTTTGGAGTTGATTTGGTATTTTTAAAAGCCTAAATGAAACTTTTTTGGCCAAATTAAAGACCCAAAACTTTTCGAAAAATTATGAAAATTTTTCCAAACTCATTTTAGACCCCCTTATAGGTTGTATAAAACTTTGGAGACTTTGGGATTAAAATTGAAATTTCTCTCAATTGTTGAGTGCCTAGGGTCGCGCTCGGAAATGATTACGCTTTTTTTCTTCGAAAATGAAAATTGGAGTGCGCGACTACTCTCTCTAATTTGAATAATAAATTCAAATTTTCATATCAATGAGAGGTGTCGAGGCAAGTGACTAAGCTCAAGGTTTTCCGAGATTTCGCAAAACCGTCGAGCACCTCGACTCTCGAGTGAATAGGGCACGCTCGGAAGGTAAAATTACGGGTGATGAACTTGGAGTTGTTCTCGACGACTAATAAGAATACAACTCCTAACCGGACCTCGAACCAATTAAGCCGTAATAAATATGCCGCAACCAAATTAATTGGATTCAAATAAATGGTGAAACTCAATGAAATCACCTTAAAATCTGAAATAAAACTGAAGCCTCCTGAATAGGAGTGGTTGGACTACTTACCATTTTCTTTGTATTTTCTCTAGTCTCGTACTAGGAAGCCCTTAGTTAAAGGATGATCTACAGTAATTTCGTTATATATATATATATATATATATATATATATATATATATATATATATATATATATATATATATATATATATATATATATATATATATATAATATATTATATAAATATATAATTATAATATTTATAATTAATATTATAATATTATAATTAATATTATAATATTATAATTAATAATAGGTTGATTTTTTAAGACTAAAATAGGCTCCTAGGAAAAAAGTGTTGAACATGAAAAATGTTCCCCTAACTAAGGGCTTCCTCCTCAAAAATTTTGAGAATTTTTGGAGTTGATTTGGTATTTTTAAAAGCTCAAATGAAAATTATTTGGCCAAATTAAAGGCCCAAAACTTTTCGAAAAATTATGAAAATTTTTTCAGGCTCATTTTAGACCCCCCTTATAGGTTGTATAAAAATTTGGAGACTTTGGGATTAAAATTGAAATTTCTCTCAATTGTTGAGTGTCTAGGGTCGCGCTCGGAAATGATTACGCTCATTTTCTTCGAAAATGAAAATTGGAGTGCGCGACTATCCTCTCTAATTTGAATAATAAATTCAAATTTTCATATCAATGAGAGTGGTCGAGGCAAGTGACTAAGCTCAAGGTTTTCCGAGATTTCGCAAAACCGTCGAGCACCTCGACTCTCGAGTGAATAGGGCACGCTCGGAAGGTAAAAGTACGGGTGATGAACTTGGAGTTGTTTTCGACGACTAATAAGAATATAACTCCTAACCGGACCTCGAACCAATTAAGCCGTAATAAATATGGCGCAACCAAATTAATTGGATTCAAATAAATGGTGAAACCCAATGAAATCACCTTAAAATATGAAATGAAACTGAAGCCTTCTGAATATGAGTGGTTGGACTACTTACCATTTTCTTTGTATTTTCTCCAGTCTCGTACTAGTCAAGCTTATTTCAGTACTTTTATTTCAGTACTATTCCAGTCTCGTACTGGTCAAGCTTACTTCAGTACTTTCATTTTATTACTATTTCAGTCTCGTACTGGTCAAGCTTACTTCAGTAACTTTCATTTCAGTACTATTCCAGTCTCGTACTGGTCAAGCTTATTTCAGTACTTTCATTTCAGTACTATTTCAGTCTCGTACTGGTCAAGCTTATTTCAGTACTTTCTTTCCAGTACTATTCCAGTCTCGTACTGGTCAAGCTTATTTCAGTACTTTCATTTCAGTACTATTCCAGTCTCGTACTGGTCAAGCTTATTTCAGTAATTTCATTTCAGTACTATTCCAGTCTCGTACTGGTCAAGCTTATTTCAGTACTTTCTTTTCAGTACTACTCCAATCTCGTACTGGTCACATTTAATTCCAGCACTTTAAATAAGCAGCATAATCACCGCACGTTTTCTCATTGCAATTTACCATTATAATCTCGGGCCCTGCTCTGACGAGCAGTCGTGAAACCTTAGTTGGGGATAGCCGGAGTTGAAGTAGTCCTCCAGGCCTAGCCCCAAATAATGCGCTCTCACGCTTCTTGTCGAAAGTAGAGCTGAGTGCCGACGCCCGAAGTCTAAAGCCTAGTAGGTCAGGCCGACGTAGACCCGATGTTTATATTGTTTGTCTTTTGTTTGATTGATTGTAAATTGCTTCCGGTGAAATAGTGGCGGGTCAGTCCCTTCCACAGACCGTTCGTACCGGTGCGGGAAGGTAGACGACTCAGCCGCGCTCCAAGCAAAGATGTTGATGTTGCTCTAGATGCAAGCCCGCACTCGCTCCTGGTCCTCGGGACTCAAGCCCCCGCTGATCCACACCCTCTGCACCTGGCCAGCATTGGTGAAGACTTCCATCTCCACTAATTCTCCAGCCGGCTCCAGCCGCGACTGCTCTCAGCCGGCTCTTGCTCCCTCTTCCTGCCCAAACTCTTCCTCCCCTCCTGCTTCCTCGACCTCCATCGCCTCCCCCATGTTCTTATGTTGTTGTTGCTCGACCTCCACGCCTCTCAGGGCCTCCCTCTCAACTCCTTCTCCTACTCCTTCCACTTGCCGACCCTTTTGCGGCTCCGACTCTCCGTCCCTCTAGACCTTATGCACACCTCCTCCTCTTTGCTCCTCCTCAATCTCCTCCCTCGCCTCCTCCAGGCTCACCTCCTCTCCGACAACCTCTTCCTGCTCCATCATCTCTCGCTCCAGCTCTTCCGCCTCTGCTATCCAAGATATGGTGTTGACCGCCGTCACGTAGCATTGTCTCGCCACCTTCGGTTCCCCCTGATCCTAAGCTGCACCCTTTCGTTGTTGAACTTAAGGCATTGGTGAAACGAGAAGGGGACGCAGCGAAAGGCGCTGATGAGGGGGCGCCCAAAGATGGCGTTATAGCTGCTCGGGGCGTCCACGATCACGAACCTGCAGTTCCGTGACACGCCCCCCCCCCCCCCCCCCCCCCCCCCCAACTTCACATGCAGCTCTACCCCTCCTTCTACCTCCTTCCTTTCTCCTGAAAATCCAAACAATGGTCCGTCTGAAGCTAAGACCCTCTTGTCCTCGACTTTCATCTCATTGAAGGCCTTCTTGAAAATCACATTCACGGAGCTCCTGTTGTCCACCAGGATCTTGGAGACCGTGAAGTTCTCTACTGCCAACTGGATCACCAAGGCATCACAGAACGGGTCCTCATAATCTGGCATATCTGCTAACGAAAAGGTAATTTTTTCTTCCGTAGGGGGAGCCTGGGAGGTCGAGGCTACCCCACTTCGGAACATGGTCTGGAGGCTCCCCTTACGATTTGCCTCAATCCCAACTTCTCCGCGGATCACCTCGATCCCTCCCCGGGTTCCTATGTCCGCCCGGTTCTCACACCTGTCTTCCGCCTCCCCCTGCTGCACCTCCACAATCCTTATCGGCGGATCCTACCTCCCCAGCCCCCTGGCTTCTCTCATCTCCAAGAACTCTGGGCAGGTGGTCGTCGCGTGACCCTCCTCCTGCTGGAAGTCACAGAAAAGCAACGCCACCCGGCCCCCTCTTCCTTCTCCACCTCCTCTTCTTCCGGCTCCTCCCCGAGCTCCTCTCCTTCCTCTACCTCGGCCGACCTCCATTGCCTCCTGCTGTTGCGGGAAGTGACCTCTCGGCCCCTGCCTCCACGCCGGCTGATCAAACCTCCTCGGCTCGCGGAAGTTGTCTCCTCCCTGAAAGCCTCCTCCTTGCCCCTGGGGACGACCTTCCTGAGGCCTCCAACCTAACCGGTTGTTCGGCTCACGGCCCCCCCGTCCTTGATGCGGTCCCTGCTGCCCCTGTCCTCGGGGCTCCTCCCTCCTTCTCTCTTCTCTGTGCTCCTTCTGCCTTCCTACTCCCGGCTCTTTCATGTCATCCTCCGCCAAACTGGCTAGCTTCCTGGCAAAAGCCGGATTGGCCCTTTCAAAGTCTATCTCCTTCGCCGCCCTCTCCATGAGCTCCTCAAAAGAGAGGGGTGCACTCTCTTCAGCTCCATGCTAAAGAATCCCGGTCTCAGCCCCCGAGTAAAAGCGAGCATCAGTGCATACCTTGGGACCTCCTGGACCAGGAGGATCTCTTCCCAAAATCGGTCAACATAATGGCCCAACGTCTTGTCGCTTCTGCCTTACCGCAAACAGGCACTCCGCCTCCTTCTTACGCTTCTTTGATATCGAGAACCTCAACAGGAACCCTCGACGCAGATCCTCAAAACTGTAGATCGAACTCGTCGGCAACTGATGGAACCAGTCTCGTGCCTTCTCTTTCAACGTGATGGCAAACAGCCGGCACTTGAAGGCATCCGTCATTTGCCTCATCGAAACAACATCCTCAAACCACTGCACGTGTTGCACAGGGTCATCTTTCCTCGAGTAGTAGGACATTTTGGGCTCCCGGAACCCCTCCGGCACCGGGGACGAGATGATGAGCTCACTGAAAGGGCTCTCGCCACCTGCCTGCCGAGAGGGCACGTCTTGCGGACTCGGTTGGATGGCCCGATCTGCGAGACCATGCCCAGGGAAGAGCTCTCGCACAGCCGCCTCCCTCTCGCCAACCTCTATCGGAACCTCCTTCCCGGGACGTTGCCCAGGAGCGTTCTCGCCCAAGAGCGGGACCGCCTCTACCGAGACCTGAGGCGTTGCCCACTCGCTCCTTGACGAGAAGGCCAAGCTGATAGTCTGCAAGATCTCTCGCTTGAAGTCCTCCAACATCTTCCTTGTCTCCTCCTCTCCCTGGGAGGGGGAACCTCCTGAACCAGATCTTTCACCTTCACCTCCTGCCATAGGACTAAACTCAAGACTTTCTTGTATTGGCTACCTTCCACGCTCACCGCACCAGAACTGTTGAAGCCAAAATTTGACTTCAACGAAAGTTCGAAATCAGGGGCGTAGCCAACACCTACTTGTGTCGAGCTCTGATCTTCGACTGGTTGTGAAGGACCAGAAACCGACCCAAAGCCTCAGCAGGGAGGTCCCACCTCTTACCCGGAATATCTCTGAGAGCTTCCCCTCCAAAGTCAAAAGCTGGGCTTGGAGCTCCTCAGAAAGCATAGGAAACTCTTTTAAAGTCCCGGGAAAAAAAGTACCTTCTGAAGAACCCCTATGGGTCTATTTATAGGCCTCTGAGTTTGAACTGTCAATAACCAAGCTGAACCGACCTGAAATTACCAAAATACACTTGGTCGGGTCTGCCAACAGCCAAACAACGTTGTTCTGAAGGGTTATATGCAGGCCACTGAGGGCAAAAGCGTAAAATCGTCTGTGGCTAAAAAGGGGAACCAACTTCCAACTGAACTGGTTCCTGACCAACCACTGAACCAGCGCTCGGCGAGAGCACCGCCTCGCTAGCGAGAGCTCCTACCCATGTGGCTCGTCTCGCCTAGCGGATCGGCCCTCGCCTCGCGACTGGTCCTCTCTCTGGGTCTGTCTCGCCTAGAAAGGCTCTCGCCTGAGCCGCTGGGTCCCTCTCGCCCGAACCGCTGGGCCCCTCTCGCCTAGCGAGCCGGTCCTGGCCCGACAAGGAGCCCTTTTCCTGGGACCCACTTGCCCAGAGAGTAGGCTCTGTCAAAGAGCCCATCTCGCCTTACCTTCCCCTCTCTTCGAGCCCGAACTGTTCCTACGAGCCCGAAGTTGTACAGTTAATTTTGCAATGTAACATCAATCATCACTTATTAGACAAGGAATCCAAAAGTCGCATCATCACTTATTCATTGGGCAAGGGGAGAGTAAAGTAAGGGGTGCACTTTACGGTAGTGTGAATGCCCATACGCATCTCAAAGCGGACACATCGCAATGTGGAATACACGCGGACCGCTATATTCCCGTACTTTACGGTAAAGTGCATCACCTTTACTTTACCGCCCATTAATGTGTTGAGTGGTAGATGTATTTGGTCATACATGGGATCATCACAAAATTTAATAACAAAAAAATTGAGTTTGGAAGAAATGACATTGTTAATGAAGTCAAACTTGTAACCAAATCAACTAAATAACTATCTCAAAAAGGCATTAGGAGCTTCAATATAGTGCATAAAAAACATAGAAAATGTGATTCTGATTGTCACCGAGTTAAGAAACAAACAACAGACTAATTAAAACATCTAGAAGTTTTCTTACATAAAATAGAGTTTGAGATCTCCTTTACATAGGCTGAATATAAAAGACGGTTGTTATTCGTAGATTTTGTTTATTCGCAGCTCTAAAGGAAGACAAATTTGTTATTCACATATATTTTTGTTATCCACAAATTAGTACAGAAAATTCAAATAAAAGGGGTCAATCACTTTGCCTTCCTCACCACAAGAAAAAAGTATATAAATCACATAAGCATCGAAGAAATCGTCTTTCTAAATCTTTCCAAACATTTTTTGAAATCACAATCGTATGAACAATGTAGAAATCGTCGAAAATAAAGATATATGTTCATCATAAACTTATTAGTCATCAATGCCTTACAAAATACAAGATTCATTCTTAATTTTAATATAAAAAATACATTTATGGTTTGCGATTTGGTCTGCAGATAGGCATTTATAAACTCTAATAAATTGAAAAAATGTTAATCTGCAGATAAACATTTAGGATTTACGAATAACAACAGTCATATAAAACTACCATTTTGTTATTATGCAAAAAGATAGTGAAATGAGATCCTACCTATTACAAGTGTAAATATTGTATGGCTTCTGATGCTCAGCAGGTTGAAATTTGTAGATCCCACGTGTCTATATTCGAACGAATCCAAATCTCTGCATTCTATATCAAATTTGGATTCAATTGAATAGCTATTTAATTCGATTCGTGAACACCCCGAGCTATCATCACAAAATTTAATAACAAAGTTGAGTTTGGAAGAAATGACATTATTAAGTCAAACCTATGGAACAATTAAGACCAAATCAACTAAATAATTACCCCAAAAAAGCATTAGGAGCTTCAATATAGTGCATAAAACATTGAAAAGGTGATTCAAGGTGTCATGGAGTAAAGAACAAACAATGGACAAATTAAAACAACTAGAAGTTTTCTTACATAAAACAGAGTTTGAGATCTCATTCACATAGGCTGAATATAGACCCAGTCGTCTTTGTTATTATGCAAAAAGACAGTGAACTGAGAACCTACATGTCTATTACCAGTGTAAATACTGTATGGTTTTTTCTGCTCAGCAAGTTGAAATTTGTAGATCCTACGTGTCTATGTTCTGCAATCACCAGAACATGAACAAAAATTCATCAATGCATACAAGACAAGCAGGCTAATATGCTTCTAAGTTTACTTAATTCCAATTCTTGTGAGTTCTGAGTAATTTCAACCGAACAACACAATGAAATTCGGCTCATTTCCAATTCCTGCAGGAATTAAAATTGTTGAATTCCAATTCCTTAATTTCAATTCCGTCGAACCGAACGGAGTAACCTATAGTTTATTCATCAACTGTCTAAACATAACTTGGACTTTTATCTATTATAACTTCATCCTATTAGAACAACTATTTTTCAGTATAGAAGACAACCAAAAAACTTTATTAGAAATAAGCACCAGTCAAGAGCTTCAGAGAAGGTACACACAATGAAAATATAGTATACTGTCAGAATGAAAATTCACATCTTATAAACAGAACAGCTGAACAGCTATTTACAAAACGATGAATCTAATTAATAAATACCATACTAACTTCAGTATTGTCATGTACACAGATTGCATGTTACTGACCAGCCATTGGACTCACAGAACAGGGAAGATGTTCCCCCCATGGTCGTCCCCATCAAGGAAGTCGAAGCGCGCATCCCCTTTGTACCGGAAAGTTGGATTCACATAGCACCGCATTTCATGAAACAGATTCAGATTGTCCACCAGCTTGTGGAAGACATTGCATCCGCAGCACTATTGAAACAAAGTTAGAGGTGACGAGATTAGGGTTCGTTTGTTTGCAATGTTTTGGCAGCTTGGTTTTCGTTTTGATTTTTTAAAAATGAAATATAAGTTTTCATTTTGCTTTGTTTGATTTTGACTCAAAACTGAACCGTTTTCACTCCTTCATGACCCTCTAAAAACAGGCCTTTAGGGAAAGGCCGCTCCTCTTCTTCCCCGATGGCACCCGGCGAATCTTCCTCGACGCCCGGAACTCCCATGGAGTTTCCTGTTTGTGTGCTGGGAGAGAAGCTGATTTCTGCTTGTGAAATCACCTCTTCCTGATCGCCGGAAGCCTCGTTCTCCCGTTTCCTGTGTGTTCTCCAGGTTTCTGCTCTTGATGGGGTTGCTACTGCAGATCTAGGTATGTCCTCCGTTTTCACAAGTTCTCATTAGACTTGGGGTTGCGTTTTTTCTCTGCTCGACGGATTAGAGAAAATAACAGCCAATTTCTGTTATTTTCTCTTGCAGCCATTTGAATTGCAGTCCGGAGCTTAAGAATTTGAGCTTTAGTTGCAAAACGGAAAGCACCTATTCCCGTTTGCTTATATAGCCAAAAGCTTGCGTTTTTATGACCTTAACCCAGAAATCGAGGCATAATTGTTTTGTATAATTCTTGATGTTGTCAAATTAGTTGAGTTTTTTAATGAAAACCCCAAATCATGGGATGCGTTTTCGTTTTACCCCAAAACTAAACTGAAAATTATGCTGCAAACGAATATAAATTTTGGCCAAAGTAAAAACCTTTCAATCAAAATGATGATAGTTAATATATTGAGAGTTTTTGATCAAACTACTGCTATCGATTTCAGGCAATACCTGGACGAAGACGGTTCCGTCGGTGTAAGCATGGGGGTTGATGGCGCGGGTGGTGCGCTGGCCGCAGATGTTGCAGGTGAAGGAGACACGCATCCGTCGGCGGGGAGATTTAGTGAAGAGTGACCACGGAAACGTTGAGATGGGGCGATCGCCGGAAAACGAGTCAGGCGAAGTGGGGCCCTCCATTCCAGAACCAGTAGTCCAACCTTTCCCGACGGCTGCGCTCAGAACCAGACTCATCGCTTCATCCTGCGATTCTTAGAATCGATCAGATCTAACGAAACATGAATTGGATTATGAATTAGCTTACCTTGGGAAGACGAGAGAGGAAAGTGTAGTTTTGGGAAAGGGGGACGATGGCCGTATTCTCCGCATCGGAGTGGAGATCGTGTTCGTCTTCTCCATCTGGGCAAACGAAGAAAGATTAATCAATTGAAATATCTAATTAAATGAAGGAGGAGAAGTAGAAGAACAGGATAATAGAGATTAATTTTTTTTTTTTAAGGTACTCGTGGATGAGATTCGGAGAGGAGGGCGAATGGAGAAGGTCGTTCTTTTGGGTGAAAAGATGGAGAGAGGAACGAAGGGGGTCGGAGAGCATGAGATCCTTGCAGAAGCGACAAGAGACTCCATGGATTTCCGGCGAGATCGACGGCGGAGGGCCGGAGGCTGTGTTTCTGGGGTTCCGAAATCCAACAGTTAGAAACGGGGAAGATGGCGAGAAGAGCCGTGGAGCTTTTTTCCTGGGGATTTTGGCAGTTAACACCCTTCAATTGAGGGTGTTTGACACATTGCACCCCAAGTTTAAATTTTTGGTACTTTGCACCTTCCAATTGGATTTTGGGATTTTAGAGGGTGCATTTAGAGTTTTTAAATAAATGATTTTAATAGAATTAGAGTGCATTTGAGGTTTTAGAGGGTGCAAAGTGCCAAAGATTCAATATGATGGTGCAATGTGTCAAACACTCTCAATTTGAGGGTGTTAAGTGCCAAAAACCCTTTTTCCTGCGACGGAGAACAAATCCGATCCCTCCTTCTGGGCAAATTATTGGGTCCGACTCCCGGTTCCAAATCTGGATCCGGGAGCTCGGATCTACCGTTAAAAGACATGTGGGGCCCATGCATTTTGGGAGTCTGACATACATTTTTACGCGGGGCCCATACATTCACCTTTTCTATTGGTTCCGGTTCCAACCGGAAAGCCGGACCCAAAAATTTCGCCTCCTTCTGAGACTTGTAAGGACACGTGAGCTGAAGAGAGCAATTTCAATATTGGCTTTTTCACATTCTATTATTAGCTTATTAATTACAAAAAAAATTCCTCAGCCACCCTCATATAATCAGTGCCTTGCGATCAAGCTTTGCACTTCATATAATAAGTGCCTCACACGGGCTCTTATTTTCAATCGCGATAGTACTTGATCTGTCCTGTGCAATTGTATCTGGCTCGTCACTATGACTTCGCGCGACTCTACCCAGCTTGCCTTCGACAGACTTCGCCCACCCACGATAATAATTTAAGAAAAAGATAAAATAAATATAATTTCGTAAATAAAAAATTTTAAAATTTTAATTATAAATATATATAATGAATATATACATAATTATTATAATATAATAATGAATTATATTATATATATATGTATATACTTTTTTATAAAAATAGATAAAATAAAACAATATATGTATTTTATAAAAATACATAAAATAAAACAATATAAATATAAATTATTTGAATGATTATCACACTTGTCTCCTTGACTCATTGGGTTGAGTTGTTTTTCTTGTCCCTGAGGTCCCAGGATTGAAACGGGACAACCGCGTTTAAATTAAAATAAATTTTAACAACTATTTGAGTCTGGTGGGTTTCCAAAATCCGCTCTGTTTCGCCATATGCGGGGGGTGTGATGTACTGCACCATACAGTCTAGCACATCCAACAGCTGCGAGTGCATCCATCTCGCTCACACATCTCGACGCGAGTGCTGATGCACTGACAGTCATTGGATGACGTACTGCACGGTGCAGTACAGCACCCCCCCCCCCTCCCCCGTTTCGCCGGTTCATAGCTAGCCGCCCGATTTTTTAAAAGTTATAAGGGCAAAATCATAATTTCACATAGGTTTAGCACTCCCTAGTAGTAGTTTTAGAAGACCTACTAAAATGTGGAGAGAATGAATGATTTTATTGTTCTCGATCACACGATTGTTAAATTATGAAGTTATGATCTGACGGCTTATTGTAGTGCTTGAGCACGCATTACCGATGAAGCTTTTGGCCAGAGTTCTAGGCGGAGGAGAGCATGAACTACACCGTCCGATGGTTCGAAAAAGTGCAGTACAATAAACGTTGTAGTTCGAACAGATTTGTGCTTTGGTGCTCACTTTTCTCTAGCAATCATCAGATATAAAGTATAAACATCATATATTGAACATGATGGATGAGTACTTCTGATCTGGAAGAGAACTCAATCAGATGCTCGCCAACTTTTACTTTCTTTTCCTTCGGATTCTTGGGCACCAAAGTCACCACCGCGTTGTCACCATCCTCGGCCTTCAGATCCTTCACCAGGTTCGTTATCCCGAGCCTCAAATTAGTCTTCGGCACCTAACGTCCCTTCTTCCCATGGTGGTAGTGGTGCGGCAAAATCGATTGCCAACGGCCTCACGTTCTCCTCCGACGAGTTTATGTACATGTCAAACTTAAATTGCTGCGGAGACTGATTCAGGGTCGAAGGAGGAGAAGACATTGTAAATGGATAGGTGTAACACACCAAATTTAATTAAATCGAATGTGGTGTGCAGATAGCTGATATCTATTAGGGTAATATGAAACCTAAACCTAAAGTCCTCTCCCTCATAACCGCATAACCGCCCCCCTCCTCCTTTCAGCGAGCAAACGACGGCGCCCTTCCCTCGGAAAAAAAAATTTAGGTGCGTTTCTCCCACTTAGTTTTTTGTGTGTGATTAAATATTCGATATCCAACGGTTTAGTTGTTTCCGCGGAATACTGCGGTATTGAAAAAGTACTGTCAGTATTGTCAGTATTTCGATCAAAACTGTTGTTTTTACAAGTATCAATGGTTTGATGCGCGCCCCCATCCTGATCTTAGGTGGGAGAAACGCACCTAAAATTTACTCCTTCCCTCGCGACCACCTCTCCATGTTTTCGCGTGAGCCACCGCTGGAGCCTCTCCCTGTCGCCGACCGTGAGAAGAAGGATGAGTTGCAGCTTGTCGACCCCTATCCTGATTCTATCCACCGCCTGGATAGATCTCGTTGCCCTTCATTCCGGCGACCTCCTGTGCATATCCAAGCACATCTAGTCGTCTGAAGAGAATCCCCTTGTGCGGCCGACAGTGAATCTTTGGGGAAGAAAGAGGAGGTCGACCAGCCCTCCGGCCTTACCCCTCCTTGCCAAAATCTACATGAAACCGCCCTTCCCCTTTCCAAATAGCTCACCATGCCGAGTCCCTTTCGGTTTTGGTTGTCGTGATCCATCAAGCTCGTGGGTGAAGCTGTGTCGACCGACAAGAGAAGAAGAGCAGGCCGCCTTATCGAGTTTCACATTGCAATCGAGTTTCACATTGCTGAAGAATCTTGATATACCATGTTGTTATCGTGGGAACGCTTGGCCGAAAAAGAAAGAGTGGAGCAAGCTAAGGCTTAGAAGAGGAAACGTGTTGCCGCCGAAGTTGGAGAGCTCAAACAAACGAGTCGTCTGTGCCAACACAAGGAAACTGCGTCGCAGGCACTCTTCACCAATATCCTTGAGGCTTATGGTCGGGAAGGATTGGGCGCAGGTAACGATCTCTTTCTCCCCGAGTCTAGGATTCGATTGTAGCATGTGTATTTTTATGATGTGATTGTGTGGCGCCCGGTGTCTCTAATTAGAGAACCTAAGACACCACGGTTCCTAGTGAACATTCGGGTCGATTGTGTCCGTCTCCGACATATTTTGCATTAGAAATGTCCAACGACGAATTCAGATTAGGCATGTTGTATGAAGCCTATATGTGGTTATACAGTCAGATCGGTGATGTTGATTGCATATTTTATACCGGATAATTATCCGTGTTTCTTTTGCCGTGTCCGCTTGCGGGTTGAGAATCGAAGTTGGTTGAGGCCTCGGGAATTTGTGTATGACCTCGGTTTATACCGAGACCATGTTGATTCGTGGTTGTTACCTGGTAGAGGAATGTGAGTGGCGTCAAAGGATTCGAATATAAATCAACGACGAGGCTTAGTGGATTTTAGGTGTTTTTCCCTACAGAGCATTGCTATAATTATCGGCGTTGAGCAAAAAGCTCCAAGTTTAGGGGTAAGTGTCATATAGAGTGATAGTGCTTTATAGAGTACGTGGTGATGTACCCTTGCGCTTAAGATTGATCATATTATTAATAAAATCATCCTAAGTGACATTGGAGGGTTAATTTGTCAAATCTCTTCTAATCGAGTGTTGAACGAAAGATGTTATGTGAGTGTACAACCCCGTATTCGTCCCTATATAATTTTAAGCTTTTTGGACATATGGGCACTCTCGGTGGCCAATTTTGGCTCTAGCTTGGAAACATACTAGTAGGGGGAGGAAAAATCTACCTCCCCCCAGTGGCCCTCTTTTGGGGGGCGGGTGCGACAAGTTGGCTGACACCCGCCACGTCCCGATAGGTGCTTGGCGGCCTGGCGGGGCGAGACCGACCGGGGGCCGGGGTCTCGCCCTGCCCTCTTCTAGCTTGGCGGCCTGGCGGGGCGAGACCGGTCGGGGGCCGGGGTCTCGCCCTGCCCTCTTCTAGATTGGCGGTCTGGCGGGGCGAGACCGGTCGGGGGTCGGGGTCTCGCCCTGCCATCTTCTAGCTTGGCGGCCTGGCGGGGCGAGACCGGTCGGGGGCCGGGGTCTCGCCCTGCCCTCTTCTAGCTTGGCGGCCTGGCGGGGCGAGACCGACCGGGGGCCGGGGTCTCGCCCTACCCTCTTCTAGCTTGACGGCCTGGCGGTGCGAGACCGGCTGGGGGCCGGGGTCTCGCCCTGCCCCCTTTCTGCTTGGCGGCCTGGCGGGGCGAGACCGGTCGGGGGCCGAGGTCATGCCCCTGCCCCTTCCTGCCTGGCGGCCTGGCGGGGCGAGACCGGCCAGAGGTCGGGGTCTTGCCCTTGCCCCCCCTGCTTTTCCCGTCTTGCCCTCGGGGGGAATTCCCCCTTTACCCCCCGGTGTGGTTGTTTTCTATTGGCCCAAAGTCTTTTGGCCCTAGGGGCATTTCGGTCATTTTGGTCCATGAGATTTGGAAAACTATAAATAGACCCTCTTGAGTGCCTTTGGAGGGGGACTTTTCCCTTGCTTGCTCCTCCCTTAGCTTCTTCTTGATAGAGTAGAGAGAGCTCCTCCAAGGCACCCTAGCTCGGGCATTGGCTGTGGAGGGGAAGTGCTCGGGTAGCCTTCCGGGTGTGAGGTGGGACCTCCGCGCTAGAGCCGAGGGTCTGTTCCTAGCTTCTTAATCCTTTGGTCCGTGACGTTCTCTTGAGTGTAGTAGGTGTGAGGTCACCCCTTTCTAGGGACCCCGAACTCCACAGAGGTCATTTTTGGCTTCAACACTTTGGTGCGGTGAGCGTGGAGAGTGACCAGCACAGAAGATCTCGGGAGAGAGTCATGACGGGAGGTCAAGGAGGTAGTGATGATCTCGGCGAGCTCCCCAGCCCAGGACCCTTTGTGGGGAGGCAAGAGTTCATGGCCTCCATCCAAGGCATCATGGAGATGCTGCGAAGCATTACTCCTCAGGGTGGCAGCTCCACCCCGACCCCCCAGGAGCTAGCTCCCCCCCTCGACGAGTCGACTCCCAGGGGTCTCGGCGAGATGACCCCAGCGGGGCGAGAAGGAAGTGTACCAGGAAGAAGGCCAGGGAAGGAGAGGATAGGAGATGGGGTCGAGCGAGACCTCACCAGCCGGGAGTTGTTCTCCAGCCCGGCGAGTGCCAACCTCGCAGGCTAGCAGGCCGCGCGAGTATAAGTGGCGAGACCACCCCTTAGGGGGTCACCATTCAGCGAGCTGATCATCTCAGCTCCCGTTCCTGAGGGGTTCAGAGAGCCAGACATGGCTTACTATACCGGGAAGGATGACCCCGTCCAGCATCTGCAGTGGTTTGAGGATTTCGTCTCCATCAGGCCGATGACGGACGCCTTCAAGTGTCGCCTCTTTGCGATCACGTTGAAGGAGAAGGCAAGGTACTGGTTTCATCAACTCCCTCCGAGGTCGATCTATGGGTTCGAGTACTTGAGCCGGAGCTTTCAGCTTCACTTCTCCACCTCCAAGAAGAGGAAGAGGAGTCCTGAATCCATCTTCCTGATAAGGCAGGGGGCCGAGGAGTCGCTGGCCCGTTACGTTGACAGGTTCCAGGAAGAGATCCTGGATATCCAGGAGATGCCAGGGTATGCTCTCCAGATGGCCTTCACCGTTGGGCTGAAGGAGGGCTTCTTCACGATGAGCTTGACCCGGAAGGCCCCCCTTTCGTTCGAGGAGCTGATGGAAAGGGCGGCGGAGGAGATTGCCATGGAGGCAGCCAACCCGGCATTTGTCAAAAGGTTGGCAAAGTTGACGGAGGCGGAGTCGAAGGAGTAAGGAGGCTCGAGACCTCAGGAAGGAAGAAGGAGAGAGGAGCGGAGAGCTTAGGAGGGTCCGGAACCAGGTTGGAGGCAGCAGGGAGGACCCGTTCAGGGCCCGGGAAGAGGTTACGCCCAAGATGGGGGAAACTTCCATGGGGGCCAAGGGAGGTTCAACTTCCAGAGGCAAGCCCCTAGGCAGCTCCTACCCCCACCACAGCAAGCGATGGAGATTGGTCGAAGGGAGAGGAGGAACCGCCAAGGAAGGAGAAGGGTCAGGGTAGAGTTATCGTACTGTGACTTCCACCAGGTGGAGGGGCACGCCACAGCTACCTGCCCCGAGTTCCTGGAGGTGAGGGGGGCGAGAGGCCCTGCCCAGCCGCAGCCACCAGTACGGGTTGAAGAGGTTCTGCCCAGAGAAAGGAGAGATGATGTGTGTGAGGACCGGGTCGATGTCGGACCCCGAGGCGGTATAGCAGTGATCCACGGTGGAGTGGGGGTTGAGGCCACTCGGAAGGCAAGCCTCCATGTCATGTACCGAAGGAGCGTCGCTTCAACCTCCCAGACCCCGCCCTAGGAGGAGAAGATCACCTTCTCGGTGAAGGACCTGCCGGATCATGAGGATCCGTTCTGCGATGCGCTGGTCATCCAGACGGCCATCGAGGGCTACACCGTCTCCCGAATCTTGGTTGACAACGGAAGCTCCGTCAACGTCGTTTTCAAGAAGGCGTTTGACGAGATTAAGGTAGAGTCAAGGAGGGTGTTAGCCTCGGACGGACCCCTGTTCGGATTCTCAGGGGAGAGGAAGGAGGTAGAGGGTGGAGTAGGACTCCAAGTGAAGCTGGGAGGGGCTTCAAGGAACTGTCGGTTCGTAATTGTTGACGCTCCAAGCAGCTACAACGCCATCTTCGGAAGGCCCCTCATCAGCGCCTTCCGTTGCGTGCCATCTTCCTTCCACCAGTGCCTCAAGTTCAGCTCCTGAGGGATCCAGGTCAGAGTCAAGGGAGACTCCAGGATGACAAGGCAGTGCTACGTCACGGCCGTCAACAACATCTCTTGGTTGGCCAAGGCAGAGGAGATGGAGAAGGTCATGGAGAGCTTGAGCAAGATGGAAGTGTTCGAGGAGAAGGAAGTGGAAGACGGACATCATGCTCAGGCCCCCTGAGGGTGCCTCGTCTTGCGGTAGTTTTTCCCTTTTCTCGTCTTGTAACAAGTGCTACCCCTGACCAGCTGAGTCAGGGGACCATGTAACTCATATTTTTCCCGTTTGAGGATGTAGGATTTGGTAAGGTCTGATTAAGATGTCTAGTCTTTTTGCTCCGAGACGGTCACGCTGCCCAGGCTCTCACTAGCTGGGCAGGGTCGGTGGTACCTCTCGTGGATGCCTAGAGGTCTCACCTCGAGATGGATTCCGCTGCCAGGCTCTCACCTAGCTGGCAGGACAGGTTGATCTCTCGGAGGTTGGGATAGGTCTCACCTCGAGATGGATTCCGCTGTCAGGCTCTCACCTAGCTGGCAGGGCAGGTTGATCTCTCGGAGGGTGGGTAGGTCTCACCTCGAGATGGATTCCGCTGCCAGGCTCTCATCTAGCTGGCAGGGCAGGTTGATCTTTCGGAGGGTGGGTAGGTCTCACCATGATATGGATTCCGCTGTCAGGCTCTCACCTAGCTGGCAGGGCAGGTTGATCTCTCGGAGGGTGGGTAGGTCTCACCTCGAGATGGATTCCGCTGCCAGGCTCTCACCTAGCTGGCAGGGCAGGATGATCTCTCGGAGGGTGGGGTAGGTCTCACCGCAAGATGGATTCCGCTGACAGGCTATCACCTAGCTGGCAGGGCAGGTTGATCTCTCGGAGGGTGGGTAGGTCTCACCTCGAGATGGATTCCGCTGCCAGGCTCTCACCTAGCTGGCAGGGCAGGTTGATCTCTCGGAGGGTGGGGTAGGTCTCACTGTGAGATGGATTCCGCTGCCAGGCTCTCACCTAGCTGGCAGGGCAGGTTGATCTCTCGGAGGGTGGGGTGGGTCTCATCTCGAGATGGATTCCGCTGTCAGGCTCTCACCTAGCTGGCAGGGCAGGTTGATCTCTCGGAGGGTGGGTAGGTCTCACTGCGAGATGGATTCCGCTGTCAGGCTCTCACCTAGCTGGCAGGGCAGGTTGATCTCTCGGAGGGTGGGGTAGGTCTCACCTCGAGATGGATTCCGCTGCCAGACTCTCACCTAGCTGGCAGGGCAGGTTGATCTCTCGGAGGGTGGGTAGGTCTCACCTCGAGATGGATTCTGCTGTCAGGCTCTCACCTAGCTGGCAGGGCAGGTTGATCTCTCGGAGGGTGGGTAGGTCTCACCTCGAGATGGATTCCGCTGTCAGGCTCTCACCTAGCTGGCAGGGCAGGTTGATCTCTCGAACGGTGGTTAGGTCTCACCTCGAGATGGATTCCGCTGCCAGGCTCTCACCTAGCTGGCAGGGCAGGTTGATCTCTCGGAGGGTGGGTAGGTCTCACCGCAAGATGGATTCCGCGGTTAGGCTCTCACCTAGCTGGCAAGGTAGGTTGATCTCTCGAAGGGTGGGGTAGGTCTCACCTCGAGATGGATTCCGCTGCCAGGCTCTCACCTAGCTGGCAGGGCAGGTTGATCTCTCGAAAGGTGGGTATGTCTCACCTCGAGATGGATTCCGCTGCCAGGCTCTCACCTAACTGGCAGGGCAGGTTGATCTCTCGGAGGGTGAGTAGGTCTCACCTCGAGATGGATTCCGCTGTCAGGCTCTCACCTAGCTGGCAGGGCAGGTTGATCTCTCGGAGGGTGGGTAGGTCTCAACGCGAGATGGATTCCGTTGTCAGGATCTCACCTAGCTGGCAGGGCAGGTTGATCTCTCGGAGGGTGGGGTGGGTCTCACCTCGAGATGGATTCCGCTGTCAGGCTCTCACCTAGCTGGCAGGGCAGGTTGATCTCTCGGAGGGTGGGTAGGTCTCACCTCGAGATGGATTCCGCTGTCAGGCTCTCACCTAGCTGGCACGGCAGTTTGATCTCTCGGAGAGTGGGGTAGGTCTCACCTCGAGATGGATTCCGCTGTCAGGCTCTCACCTAGCTGGCAGGGCAGGTTGATCTCTCGGAGGGTGGGGTAGGTCTCACCTCGGGATGGATTCCGCTGTGAGGCTCTCACCTAGCTGGCAGGGCAGGTTGATCTCTCGGAGGGTGGGGTAGGTCTCACCTCGGGATGGATTCCGCTGTCAGGCTCTCACCTAGCTGGCAGGACAGGTTGATCTCTCGGAGGGTGGGGTAGGTCTCACCTCGAGATGGATTCCGCTGCCAGGCTCCCACCTAGCTGGCAGGGCATGTTGATCTCTCGGAGGGTGGGGTAAGTCCTTTGCTCCGATGATGATTCCGCTGTCAGGCTCTCACTAGCTGACAGGGCTGGTTGATGTCTCGTGGAAGCCAAGTCCTTTCCTCGGAGGAGGTCTCGTCACCCAGGCTCCCATAGCTGGCATGGCAGGTTGACCCCTCCGGGGGGTGAAGTGTTTTCTACCCGGAGGAGGTCTCGCCACCCAGGCTCACATAGCTGGCATGGCAGGTTGACCCCTCTGGAGGGTGAAGTATTTTTTACCCAGAGGGGGTCTCGTCATCCAGGCTCCCATCAGCTGGCATGACAGGTTGACTTCCCGGGGTGCCGCGCAAGAAAATTACACTCAGCGAATACGTTGGGTTGGACGTTTCTTTCTGAGCTTGTGCCAACCTCGAAAAGAGCGAGGATTGTGTACAATCCCGTATTCGCCCCTATATAATTTTAAGCTTTTTGGATATATGGGCACTCTCGGTGGCCAATTTTAGCTCTAGCTTGGAAACATACTAGTAGGGGGAGGAAAAATCTGCCTCCCCCCAGTGGCCCTCTTTTGGGGGGCGGGTGCGACAAGTTGGCTGACACCCACTCCATCCCGATAGGTGCTTGGCGGCCTGGAGGGGCGAGACCGGTCGGGGGCCGGGGTCTCGCCCTGCCCTCTTCTAGCTTGGCGGCCTGGCGGGGCGAGACCGGTCGGGGGCCGGGGTCTCGCCCTGCCCTCTTCTAGCTTGGCGGCCTGGCGGGGCGAGACCGGCCGGGGGTCGGGGTCTCGCCCTGCCCTCTTCTAGCTTGGCGGCCTGGAGGTGCGAGACCGGTTGGGGGCCGGGGTCTCGCCCTGCCCCTTTCTGCTTGGCGGCCTGGCGGGGCGAGACCGGCCGGGGGCCGGGGTCTCGCCCCTGCCCCTTCCTGCCTGGCGGCCTGGCGGGGCGAGACAGGCCAGGGGCTGGGGTCTCGCCCCTGCCCCTTCCTGCCTGGCGGCCTGGCGGGGCGAGACCGGCCAGAGGCCGGGGTCTCGCCCTTGCCCCCCCTGCTTTTACTGTCTTGCCCTCGGGGGGAATTCCCCCTTTACCCCCCGGTGTGGTTGTTTTCTATTGGCCCAAAGTCTTTTGGCCCTAGGGCATTTCGGTCATTTTGGTCCATGGGATTTGGAAAACTATAAATAGACCCCCTTGGGTGCCTTTGGAGGGGGACTTTTCCCTTGCTTCCTCCTCCCTTAGCTTCTTCTTGGTAGAGTAGAGAGAGCTCCTCCAAGGCACCCTAGCTCGGGCATTGGCTAGGGAGGGGAAGTGCTCGGGTAGCCTTCCGGGTGTGAGGTGGGACCTCCGCGCTAGAGTCGAGGGTCTGTTCCTAGCTTCTTAATCCTTTGTTCCGTGACGTTCTCTTGAGTGTAGTAGGTGTGAGGTCACCCCTTTCTAGGGACCCCGAACTCCACAGAGGCCATTTTTGGCTTCAACAGTGAGATCTCTTGTTGAAATTATCCACATATCATTGTGTTTGAGCTCGTATGTATTCGATGTCATCTAGTGGCCTAATAATACTGAATAATCATGTAGGATCTTATGTAATTTGATTTGATTCCCACCCTGAGTGTGTGGTAGTCATGATAGCACTTATAGCTTGTTTGATTCTATTTGGATTATGTGTCTGGAAGAGGTAAAGTCAAGCATGCATCATGTTGGTGATACGATGACCCGAACAACAGGAATAGACTTAACCAAACCCGCACCATGGATGTGGCATCATGATGTGTATCCCTTTTATATGTTGTACCATGGGAGAGACCGTGAGTTCGGCGATACTCTGGACAGGTGAAAAGCTCCGTGGACTTGGAGTTTTGAGTGCTCCTTGACTTGATTGGAGTGCCTTGAGTGCAATATACTTGTGTTTGGGCATTTGATGAGTCGTAGGACTGTACTTCCTGTTTTGAGGGCATAGGTCAAGTAGGCCCCTTGTCACGTTTTGCTACGATGGTTGTAGGTTTTACCCTCTTGTCGTTACGTTCGAGAGGGTGGGGCAAACTAAGGCACAATTTTTGGCACTTACCACCCTTGAATTATGCCCTTTTGGCACATTGCACCCCAAGATTCAAAGTTTGGCACTTTGCACCCTCTAAAACTCTTTAATATAGCACTTTGCACCCTCCTTCATTTATAATCTTATTTTCAAATTTAAAAAAGTTGTATAACCATATATGTGAGGGTATTTTAGGTATTTAGCTATCACACTTCCAAATTTCAATGGAAGCTACTGACGTTCCTGCCCTAGCCGCCTTCTGATACACCATGGAAGCTACCTTCTTCCCCAACACGGCCGACTCGGACGCTGCGGAAAAGGCAGCGCGTCTTTCGCCGCCGAGATCTTGTCGGCATAGCTATTGTTCTGGTTTTGAGGGACCTCTGCTGCTCCCCTGCTGTTCGGGTCTGAGACGCACATCACATTGAACGGGCGATGGAGCTCCGGTGAGATCGCACACCCTTCTCCACCTGTTTCATTTGCTCCCGGGATCACGGAGGCGTTGTTGCGATTAGTATCTTCAGAAAGATCCTTACTTCCAGTAGATCAAAAAAGATGAGATCAAATATTTCTCTAAATTTTCCGGATCAAAATGATCTCCCTTTTGATCTTTCGTGAGATAAAAAACTAATCTCTCTGGAGATCAAAAAGATCTCCTAATATAAACAGAGCTTTGAAAATTTTTTGATCTACTTAAGGGAAGAAAATTCAAAAATTATCCGGACCTAGATTTGAAAATGGAGTAAGAGTTCTAAAAAATTTTCAAAAAGAAGAGTCTTTTGTGGGAAATCTTTTTCTTGTTGTAATATATATTTTGACTATTTTTGGGGTCATTGAACAGGTGGCGAAGTGGCTGAGATCTCGCCGGACCTCCTCAGCTCTTTGGAGGCGATAGGCACTTCCCGTCAGAATGGTTGCGGAAGTAAGGATCTTTCTGAAGGTACTAATCGCAGCAACGCCTCCGTGATCCCGGGAGCAAATGAAACGGGTGGAGAAGGGCGTGCGATCTCACCGAAGCTCCATCGCTCGTTCAATGTGATGTGCGTCTCAGATCCGAACAGCGGGGAGCAGCAGAAGTCCCTCAAAACCAGAACAGTAGCTACGCCGACAAAGATCTCGGCTGCGAAAGACGCTGCCTTTTCCGCAGCGTCCGAGTCGGCCGTGTTGGGGAAGAAGGTAGCCTCCATGGTGTATCAGAAGGCGGCTGGGGCAGGAACGTCGATAGATTCCATTGAAATTTGGAAGTGTGATAGCTAAATACCTAAAATACCCTCACATATATGATTATACCACTTTTTTAAATATGAAAATAAGATTATAAATGGAGGGTGCAAAGTGCTATACTAAAGAGTTTTAGAGGGTGCAAAGTTCCAAACTTTGAATCTTGGGGTGCAATGTGCCAAAAGGGTACAATTCAAGGGTGGTAAGTGCCAAAAATCTAGACCTCTGTCGCATTGGATAAAATATTTGTGTAGCTCAACATGAAAAGGATGTGCGAGGAGTACGTGTTGTGTACATAGCGAGAGAAGTCATCGTACGTTATGTTGTGATTTTGGGTTGCATATTGTAGGATCTATTGGTATGACCCTTGGTGCCTAGCTGAATACCGCCTTGAGTGCGGAGTTTGAGTGTTTGCTTCTTATGATTTCAATAGCCTAGGGCATGCTAGTCCGCTATTAGGAAGCAATTGCATGAGTAGAGCATTTAGTTTCTAGTCTTGATGTACATATAGACCCTCCTTTACTTTCATCCCCAACTTACAAGCATGCTTGATGATTGTCATATACTTGTTTGTTTGTTGTTAGATTTTATTTGCATGTTGTGGCACGCAAATCTACAGGACTCCTGCTCCTCGGGGTCTGCTAGGATGCCCGGGGAGAGGGAAATTGTAACACAATGTTGGTCAGCTTCGGCTGACACAATGTTGATCAACAATTTTTTCATCAAAATTAGCCAACTCAAACAGAACCTTAGTCAATAAAACATATCCTCAGTGCGAAGAACCATTTATTTTCATTTATGTTATTCTTTACGATTAATTTCTTTCCCAAATAAATCAGTAACCAGTTTTTTGTGAACATTTTAATAAAATACACCCCATATATGCATAAGTAAATTCAATATAAAGAATTTGTGATGCTCCCGGAGAAGAAATACTGGTGAATTCAAGTTTAGGGTGAGTTTAATTCTTGGAGCAGAGCATTGTTCTTCCTGATATGTCACCAGGAACCTATCATTTCAAATTTATTTACAAGCACTCTGGAACTCCCAGCTCAAACAAACAGCTAAAAATTAGGATATTGGATTTGCAACTCACTTTCTCTCGGCAGCTTGGCAAAATCTCTGTGTCCGGTGCATTAGCACTCGATCAATACGTGATTGCGCGATCATCGTGATTGAACACAGCAAAGATCATGGGGGATCATTCTATGATCGCACAATAATGACCGTGCGTGATCATTATATGACGGCGCGAGATCATCACATGTTCGTTTGTGTGATCAAATAATGATCCTTGTGATCACTATCACAAAGCTCGATCACCGGAACACAAATTCTGCTCAACATTGAGCTACCTCGATTCAACGGCTGCTCGAAGATCGCCAGGCAATCCCGAGCTATGTCCGCGCATCAGCTTCTCGAAGATTGGCAAGTAAAGCGTCCCGACCCGTCAACACGATCCGGAAGAACTCATCAACACGATTTGAAAGAATCTCCAATCCATCGTATAGCTTCTCCGCCCCTTCAGCCAAACCAATAACAGATTCCTGTAACCTTTTTCTCTCTTCATCGCCATCCAATCTCGCAGACATCATCATTTCCACTCTGCCCCCGCCCCCCTCCGCCGAACCAAAAAAGTTACATTTTTGTGATAATTTTTCTTCCTTGCTGCACATGATGGCATGTAATCTTCGTGCGCACAGTTCCGCGTCTTCACGCTCCTTGAAAAATATCATCTTTTCGTCCGAAAGACGATTTCTGATCTCCGCATGTACAGTTTCGCACAACTCGTCGAAGGCTTCGGACCAAAGGAACCTCTCGTGAACACGAAATTGTATTAGAGGCTTGGAGAAACCCAACAGAGCGGCTATGATGATATTGCAAACAAAAATTGTTTGAACTTTTACTCCATAAAGGGCTCTCATCAGCACATTTTCTTTGGCTGAGCTCTTGGCCTTCCCAATATAATATGGAGTTTCTGCAAGATTGTGCAAAATGTTATGGCAGTGTTCTCGGTTCTTATTCCTCACCTCAAACTTCAAAATCAATTCGTGAAGAGATGTGCCCGCTCTTTCCAGTAGCTCGGAGGCAAAAAACACGTGCAGGGTCTAATAAGTGCAAAATATATCGCAGTAAGATCTGGCCTTGATCCAACTGAGAGAGTTCTGAACTTAAGGCGATGCAAATATCAAGCAATTTTATGCTGTCATTCAAGTACACATCCATCCACCTATAATCCCAGTCGGTGAGGGGGAACTGAAGATCAGTGATTAAACCTTTGATGTTGGTGTGGATCTCAGCTAAGGATTCAACAGCATGCTTCATCCAAGAAAGACTGAGGATTTCGCACGAGTCCTTGGGTTTAAGGTTTCTCAAACTTCTGGCCAACATTAGCTCAAAATCATTGAGCAGGGCGAGACATTTAGGTGAAATGTGAGATTTCCTAGAAAAAATTAGCCTGAAGGGATTCCCAAATGTTGGAGAGTTACGCCCATCTGCGGTCCGGCTCATTTTGATTCGCTGTGGCAAAATAAGCACATTTCGTTAGCCTCAACATAAAAAAACTGGATACTTTCATACATTAGTGAAAATGGAGCTCCTGTGAGAAGTAGAGATCCTACCATTTGGTGGGAAATGAAATTCAAAATAAAGAGTTCAGTCTTACCCACACAATAGGAGGTTAATAATGGAGGTTACTCAGATAATTTCAGCTCTCCAATGAGGTGAATAAAAAACGCCACCGGTGTAAACATGGAGTAGTATGTTACGGATCCTCCGTCCGTTATCTCCTATTATGTTATGATTATTATTTATATGTAGAGTCGAGTCATGTTGTATAAGTCATGGTTGTCGAAACGTTCAAGTGTTTTTATTATTTGATGAATGTTTGTGTTATTTTTCCGTTATGCCGTTGGCGCCTATATATTGGGACTTTGGGGTCATGTAACTCTTCTGCAAAATATTAATGAAGGTTTTCTTTCTCTCTCAAGATTCTCTCTCTCTCTCTATGGTTCTTCTCATCTCCTCCCTCATTCTAGGGTTTATCCTCATTGTATCTCCGCCTCCTCCCTCCACAATCATCGGTCCGTAACAACTTGGTATCAGAGCGGGTCTTTCCTTCCCGCTCCGGCAACTGAGTCCTCACCGCCCACAACCCAAAGTTCATCCCGCTGCCTTCGTCCACAACAAGCATCGACAGATCAAAAAAAAGAGGCAACTTCAAAAAAAGCCGCAACTTCACGTGTCCTCCGTCGTGGACGGCGCTACATTCGCCAACACTGTCTCTGCTCGCAGTTACCAGTCCAAGGACTCCCCGGCATCCACGACCTCAGTCGCGACTGACCACGACACTGCCGCCAACTACCAGGGCCGCAGCCACGCCCTTCGACGCAGCAGCCACAGTCGTCGCCTTCTTCCTCCAAGCAGCAACGCTCCGTCCTTCGCCAGTCGAAGCCAATTCCCCGCAACAGCGCTCCGTCAGTCATCAAAGCCTCCTGCGGCCGCTTATTCCAAACCCTAGACGGCACGCGTCTCCGCACTTTTTTCCTCGAGCCCCACTCAGGTCCTTCTTATTATTATATTTCCTCCGGTGCTTATCTTCTTCTTAAAAAAAAATCCACCCACTGTTTTTCCCTGCTACATGTTATCCCCCATCTACTGGAGCCTCCAGTCCATCAGCCCAACCCCCTCACAGCAAAGCTTACTTTGATTTTATTTTTAATTTATTAGTCAAGCATTTTGATTAATTTATTAATTATAAAAACATTCTATCTCCATCACTATGGAGGTACCATTAAGCGCCACCGAGGACTCCGCTCGTGCGCGTCTTGCGAAACTTGAAGCGACCCTCACCGCCAACACCGCACGTTTTCTGGCGGAACTCGCATGACTTTTTGGAGACCCTCTTTCCCCGATATCCCCACCATCCTCACTTCTAGGCTCCGTTGTCAACCTTTTCGACGCAGCTTTCACCTCCACCCCCACCAATTCCTCTCGAGCAGTCGCCGCCACCACCTTCTACTTTTGTGGCCACCATTCCGCAGTTGCTGGCCCCGGCCACCTTGTCGCCTCTTCGGTCGGTTATTACCCTGTCAGCCCCAACTCCAATTCCACAGGCCGCTCTTTCGCCTTCACTCTGGTCCTCGGCTTTGCCGCAAATGAACCCATTGTCGCCTCTTCTACTGGATCTTGCTCTGTCGGCATCTGCTCTACCGATCCCTCCAGCCACATCACCGCCTCCTTTGCCAGGTCGTGCTCCGCTGACCCTGACGGATATGTTCCTGCTACCGGTCGTCGCTTCTCCGACCTCCATATTGTTGTTGCTCGCCACTGCTCCACTAACCTTGCGGAAGTCATTCCCTCTAACGCGCGTCTTTCCGATGGCTCCGTCGTTACTCACCGACACTGTCGTCGATGCTAGGCGTCATCAGGCATTATTCTGGAGGGAGATCAAGATGCCAAATGATCCGACCATCCTGATAGAGTTCGAGCTTGGGGTCAAGCTCGATGTCAAGGGCGGATGGAGTGTTATGGATTCTCCGTCAGTTTTCTTCTATTATGTTATTTATATGTCGAGTCGAGTCATGTTGTATAAGTCATAGTTGTCGAAACTTTTAAGTGTTTATTATTTGATGAATGTGTTGTTTTTCCGTGATGTCATCGGCGTCTATATATTGGGCCTTTGGGGTCATGTAACTCTTATGCAAAATATTAATGAAGGTTTTCTTTCTCTCTCAAGATTCTCTCTCTATATATAGTTCTTCTCATCTCCTCCCTCATTTTAGGGTTTACCCCCATTGTATCTCCGCCTCCTCCCTCCACAATCGTCGGTCCGTAACATAGCACAAAGCAAAGCTAGGGCTAGAGAAGAAGAGACTGAAAAGACAAACATGTCGCATAACTTGCATGTATCATATTTTGCTTCAAATGATTCACTGATAACACAATTTAGATAAGGCCTAGCTATAGTAAGCAGAACTGGCATGGTTCAGGTTAAGCAAAAAGAACGAGTATAAGCAGTTTATACGTGGTTGTTTTTTAGTTTCAAAAGATATGAAATGCTGCTACAATCAGGACATCAAAATCTCAAACAGTGCAATCCTGAATCACTCAAAGACGGTATGAGTAATACTTCGCTACTTGCTTTCTCAATGCAAAAAATGAATGATTTTTCTTTCTGAGAAACTGTTTGTATCCTATCAAGAAACACTAATTTGGTAAAGGTAGAATATTCAGGTATCAACCTCATTGAAATTAATGTAAAACTTTTAATCAAAGCGGTTTGGCATTGGCTTGGGTTAATCTCCTCGTGTTTGCCTTCGAGAACATTCTATTCGTTCTGACATGGATGATCTGAAAATTGGAAAAGTGTGAGTATGTCGACTTTAGAAGCATTGCACATGTTCATATTCAAGATAACAAGTTAGGCCAAGCTTGACGACAAGAATGAGAAGCCTCTCTTCATTGTCCATGACTAAGGAACGAGTTTTCTAATATAAGCATCTTGGAAGACTCCTCAACTTCGCTCCACTCACATTTCTTTTATACAGTAGAATTGCTGCATGCAATGTAGTTCTTAACATAAACTACATAAAAAATATGAGCAAAATAAACTTACAAGATTTTGAAGTTGTATCACCAAACCAAAATAAAACTATCATAGTTTTAATCGTCTCAAAATTTTTATATTATGCTTTACATATAAGAAACAAGGTATAACCTTTTCTATGAGGAAAAAAATGTAACATATACTGATGTGAACACCACTTCACCTTTTAGACCCTAAATTGCAGTTTTCTAGTACACTATTTAGCAGACACCATAGATTCCCGGTCAAAAAGTCTCTAACTTAACCAATTGAGTACAATCAATTACCTTGTAATTTACACTGTTTAGGACGGCTGTGGTGTTAGAGCAGAGAGACAAACTGATGTTGTGATAATAGACACGGTGGTGGTTGTTTATATGTGTTTGAAAATTTCAAAACAACTTTTTTGGATGAAATTTCACTTTTTCAAGTTTTGACATTCATGATAGTTAACATTTGACCACACTAGCATGATTGTGATGGCATTCTAACCTAAAATATCCATTGGGAAGAGTAGCGTTCATGATCACACATACCAAAATTATGTGTTTTCCATATCAATGTTCACAACAGACACCACTTCCCTATCATTGTCCTACACAAGTCCTTAAACAGTTGACTCTTGCAAGATATTAAGGCTCCATTTGGCACAGTGTTTTTACTCCGGTGAGTTTACACAAAAAACACCATCATCATAGAATGCAAGTTTGGCATGACAATGGTTTCAGCCACCACCAAGAAAAGAAAACTAATTTTGAACATAAAAGTGGATGAAGTTCTGATGCATGAGTGCATGACAAACATCACACCTGTCTGACACCCTGGCATCGCCACCAGGAGGCCCACCTGGCACCACCAGGGGGTGATGCCAAAAGATCTCAGATGAAAGCCTCTTATCTAGGAGGTTGGGGGATCGAGTCCCGACCTCAACAACCTGTCGCATGGTGGTGATTCCATGACGGAGAGCTGGTTGGGGTGTACGGGCCGCGTCCTGATGAAAGCCGCACGGTGGTGATGTCGGGTGGACCCCTTGATGGTGATGTCGGGTGGGCCCCTCGATGGTGATGCCAGGGTGGCAGGCATGTGTGTCGTCTGTCCTGCATCATAAAAGTGCCACCATGTGAAATGATGGTTCATGACCGTCGCGTTCATGACCGCCACCATGTGAAATGAAGCCAACAGCTTGATAACCTATAAAGATTAGAGTATCTCAAAAATAGTTATTCAGGCAAGCGCTTTGAATACAAATGCGCGTGGACCATAGAATGAACTTATATGAACAACAAGCCGAGGTATGTCTTCATGCATCCTTTCTTCTATTCATACACCTAGTTGGAATGGGGCCAGTGGCTGGCTCACGGAATATTTGCTTCAGATTTACTGAAATATGTCAGTAGGGAATCTAGGGACCGCGGCTTCCGGTAGTACCGCAAGCTGATAGCTTTGAAAACAACAAATCTCACAGCAATAACCATTACTAGTACTATTCTTTTCTTAAAAAACAATTACACTCTTTCTTTTGAAGCCTGTAATTTCAATTTCTAAGATTATTAACAAGCAATCCATTATCATACTAAATTTTGACTTTCATGGTTCAAACCTTCCATAAATTAATACAAAAAATCGTTATCATTTCCCCTAATAACTTGTTTCCAAAAAATCGTTATCATTTTTAAACCGCACAAAAAAAAACATAGAACTCAATACTTGTGGATTACCATGGCCATCAACTGTTTATAATCGGATCAAAATATCCCAGTCACACGTCTATTTTACAGCTAACAAGAGTCTAACAGTGAATATATATATGGAATAAAAAAGAAGGGGGAAAAAGATAGTGCCATCAACAACACCCAATTTCATGCATTCATCAAAGGCACCAAAATTTCCTAATTTACCTCAACAAAATCTCCTAATTTATCTTAATAATGTTAAAAAAGTAAAAAATTACCCCTAAATGTCTACAATTGGATTGAAATATCCAGATTCCTCAACTATTTTACGGCTAATGCGAGTCAACAAAGTGAATATGTTTATGGTCTTAAAAAGTGGGGGAAAGCTAATGGCATAAACACACGGGTTCATGCACTCATCATGGGCATTAAAAAGGTCCTAACTTACCACGGCAATGCAAAAAAACGTTACCCTTGGATATACAAAGAATGATCACTATACTGATCGAAGGTGGGAATTCTCCCCCTTCTCATATCCATTCATTCCTTGGAAATTTGCTTCTATGCGGGCACAAGATGAAAATTTTATCCCATTTCAAGCATCTCTAGGTCAACGCAAACCCTAGAATCTAAATAGCAGGATAGCAGAAACAACGTTAAGATAAACCAAAGATGTAGATCTTCGTTTAATAGCTCTTACGCGACGTATAAAAGCTATTATAAAATACGTAAAATAACCAAAAGTTCTCAGATCTATAACCCGAACATAAAATTAACCTAGGTTTCTGTGCCGATGAGATCGGGAACAGATCCGTCGAAGCAGATGCGGGCCAGGAATAAAGGGCGGAGAAATTTACTCCTTAGTTCGGATCAACAACATCCACGGCAGCGGATAGAGACGAAATCCGAGGCTAGCAAAGCCAGTGTAGAATCCCTAAAGCTCGGAAACGAAGAAGCAGAATAAGGAAGTTACCTGGAAGGATTCGCGACTCCAAGCGCGTGGAGTGGTAGAAAGATGCCGACGCACGCCTGTCGAATGACTATGGTCATTACATGACTATAAATAGGTAGTCTCTGTAATAGTTTAAAGAAGGAAATGAATAAGAATGTATTTTGCTTTCAAAATTTAGATTAGGAGTAGCTGTAGCAAGTAATAGCCTCCGAAGGCTTTGCCCTTCTTCCCTTCCGTCTCCGGTGATCTCGCCGGAGAATCTGTAACGGCTTGGACCGTTACATTGGTGCTCTCGTTGAGATCTCCCGCCACCACCGCCGCTTCATCCTCCGCCGCTTCGCCGCCCCTGCCGGAACAGCCATTCTTGCTCTCCACCTTCTTGCTCTCCGGGAACCTCTAGAAACGCCGCCCGCCATCAGCAATCAAGAAAGCAACCTCAGTGCCTCCATCGCAGCGCCGCCTCCGCCACCGCTGCGCCGCCTCCGCCACCGCTGCGCCGCCTCCGCCACCGCTGCGCCGCCTCCGCCTCCTTTCAAACCTTTGCTCTCGAACACCTGTTGAGAGATCTGCATCCTCCGGCCACGCGAAGTATCTCTGATTTCTTGCTCCTTGCCACGGCGAAGTATCACCGATCCAGCACCACATCAAGAAACATCAAGACAGAGCAGCGAAGCCGGACTCCGGCCATCCTTCTCCCTCCAGTAGCGAAGGACATCCACCCATCTTTTCAGTCTCGACGACCTTGCCGCCGTCCTATTCTTGATCTACTGTTCCAACAAGAACCCCACAACGGCGAACTCGCCGGAAACACACAAGAACCTCACTCCACCGCCGCCGGCCTGACCAGAGTTATTAACGAAGCATCATCTTCTTCATTCCAGAACACCTGTTCAGTGATCTCCTCGCCGGACCAACCGCTACTACATCGTCGGAGATCGAACTCCTTCCAGATCTTGTCGGCGACTCCGGCAGGATTGTTTCGTTCAAGAACAACGAACTCGCCGGGAACAAGCAAGGAACGCCACTGCCGACCTGTCTTACATGTGGGGCGCTCGTTGACCCTCCGCCATTATGGCCAGCAACGATTCACTACCGCCCAACACCCGCTTGAAGGAACTCGCATTCGAACAGCGTGAGTTATGGAAGACAATGGAGAACAGGCAAGCAGAACAATCGCAGAATTTTTCAAGATTGGAAGCCGAAATGTAAAGCTCCATCTGACTCTTCAACAATCCACCGAACAAGTGAGGCAAGAAATGTGTTTATTACGCCAGATATGGTATCCCTATTCAAATCATCAACATCCGGCAACAATTTTCATAATTTCCAAAAGAAGCACATAACATTCCATTTGCCACAAGAGGATCGAATTATGATATCCCTGGACAAATGCACTATGGACAACAAATGGGTCCAGAACGATCTTCTATGCACCATGGGCTGCACATCCACAAATCTTTGGACGCCGCCAACAAACATTCTTGGACAGCCATCTCCTTTTGGAGTTGCGTGGTCGCATGCCGTCTTTGCTCCAAGCTCATATAGCACGGCCACCCCTAGTTTTTATCGCGCCACCCTAGTTTTTACGGCGCATCCACTCCAAGATCATACGGCGCCGCCATCGCGCAAGATCATACGGCGCCGCCATCGCGCCAGGATCATACGGCGCCACCGTCTCTCCAAGCTCCTACAACAACATCATCGCTCCAATTGCACGCGCCGCCAACGTCGCTCAATTGCATGTGTTGCTACATCGCTTCAAACTTAGGCAGCGCCACCGACGCTCTACCTAATGCGACCCTACTACCGAACTCAAGCACTTCCATGGGAGATGCTCATTCAAATAGGAGTATAGAGGACAGCATGAAATTATTGAGGACATTGATACTCAACAATGGACACAACAAGCTCCGGTGATTATTTGCATTGAGAAAGAGGAACACGAAGGCATCCATCAAACAATCTTCTTGTGCACCAATTACGGCAAACTTGGTTTCATCACCAATGGAGGTGCTGTCATTTGTGCCGGTTGTTCCTGATAATTCCGAAACACGGTTTTGCCGCCATTGGAGGAATTGATGCAACATCAGCCGAACTCTAACGTCATCATGGGCTCTCTTGCACACGTTACTCAAGTTGGTCTACCACATGATGACATGTGTTCCCGCAGCCATGTATCAAGTGGGCAGTTCAGATCTTTGATCCAGGAGGATGCACCGTATCGATACCCTATGCACAAGGGAGCCGCCAATAAACAAACTTCAGACGCAGGCTTTGTTCTCATATACATTCCGCGCGTCATTTGGGTCTTGATCCTGGTGGAATCAACGACGAGGTCGTCGTTTAAATGGGAGGGAAGGAATGTAACAGTTGTTAGCCACGTGGCTAACAACTAATGACTATGGTCATTACATGACTATAAATAGGTAGTCTCTGTAATAGTTTAAAGAAGGAAATGAATAAGAATGTATTTTGCTTTCAAAATTTAGATTAGGAGTAGCTGTAGCAAGTAATAGCCTCCGAAGGCTTTGCCCTTCTTCCCTTCCGTCTCCGGTGATCTCGCCGGAGAATCTGTAACGGCTTGGACCGTTACAGATGCCGACGCACGCCTGTCGAATGAAGCACCAAACCCTAGCAATTTTGCTCAACCTACCTCTGCTTTCGGTAGAGGTAGGAAAACAGACAATTTATCAAATATATAACTTTCTCAGCTACCCCTGCTCTTTCACCTAACAACGCGTTAAGTATTGAGAGAGTATGTTTGCAAGAATGAAATTCAAAGAACTGGGCTTTTAGGCTGTGTTTGAAAAACCAGTCAGGGCGTTCCGGCAGGATCGAGTTGGAGAAAAAGCGTTTTGGGAAAATTTCGCAAGCTTCACTGGCCGACGTGAAAAGGAGAAAAACGGCAGTTTTGTCGTTTACCTCTGGTGCTTCATCCCACCATTCAGTCTGATCGTTTTCTCTCTCCTTCCCGACGTGCCAGCGGGCTGATTCGTAACGGGGGCCAAACAAAACACAAAGTGGAGTGATTGGTTCCTAAGAATATTTCTATGTCATACAAGATCTCCTAAGAATATGCTAGGTAATAAAAATGATATACAAAAAATATTCTCATAATAATTTTGTTTGTTATTCTAAATAATAGATGTTATCATATTTAGATATTGCAAACTTAATAGGCTCCCTCAAGTTGGCATATGTGCTTTGTGAATGCCCAACTTGGTAAATAAGAACTGAAATTTGGGCGTGACCGGTCGCTTTTGTAAAAATGTTCGCTGGTTGAAATTTTGTTTGTATGTGCTTTGTAATGATGGTGCGTGCCTAAACTTGTTCACGCACGAAATGACAGTCGATTTTGATATATTTGGTGCACTGGTGGAACACCGGGTTTGCTGCAATATCCATGGTTGATTGACTATCGCAACGAAGCATAGCAGAGCCACAATGTTTGACTCCTAATGACGCCGAATGTGGTTTTTAACCAAATGAGTTCACTAGTAACCAGTCATAGAGTGACGCGTGATAGGGCAACTTGCCCAATCCAAATCACTAAAGGCGCATAGATGTAAATCACAGTCAGACTATAACATGATCCCTTAGCCTGGGTGGTCCTTGATGTATCTCATGACGCGTAAGACTACATTAAATTGTTCTTGTCGTGAAGCATGGGCGAATTGGGTTAAGACATGCACTGGATATGAAATTTTCGGCCATGTGAGAGCGAGATAGACTAGCTGGCCAACGAGACACCGATATGCACCACTGTCAGCACAAATTCGCCCATCGGTTAGGCCTAAACAGCGCCCTTGTTCCATGGGAGTCTCAGCAGGCCGACATCTGAGTAAACCAGTTTTAGCTAAGATGTCCAAAACATATTTATATTTCTGAAGAACATCCAAGACACGTTTGTAAGCTCAAGAAGACCCCGTATAGCTTGAAGTAGGTGTCTCGGGCGTGGTATGGGAAAATCACAAAATACCTAAAGTTTTACGGATATTTTACTTCAGATTCTGATTCGAGCTTGTTTGTTAAGAAGAATGAGAGCTTCAAGTCTTGGTGTTGTTGTATGTTGACGATAAGATCATCACAGGGAACTCGGAGGAGGAGGTACCTACGCTCAAGGTAGAGCTAACTATCAGATTTGAGATGTAGGATCTTGGGGAGCTTCATCATTTCTTTGGTCTCGTGGTGGAGAGGAAAGCGCAACGTACTCGTTCCCTAGAAAGGTTATGCAGAGCGGATCGTTAAACGGTTCAGCATGCGGTAGGGAAAGAGCAGCTCTACTCCAGTGGAGGTCGATCTTAAACTTCGACACGATTAAGAAAGGATTCTTCCAAATCCCTTGGTGCTTCGGGCTCTGGTTGGTAGCATGATATACTTAACGATTACAATATTGGATATTGCTTATGTTTAGGGTTGAGTAAGTCGGTATATGCAAGAGCCGCGGAAATCTCATCTGGTGGCGGCTAAGAATATCTTGAAGTACATGAAGTCCACCTCAGATATGGGTCTCTTTTATGAGAGGGACACGAGCTTCAACCTGTACAGTTACGCAGATGCTGATTATGGGTGAGATACTGATGATCAGATGTTGTTATCGGGTTATGTCTTCATGTGCGAATCGGCAACTATCTCGTGGTGCAGCGAGAAGTAAGATTTAGTGTCTGTCTCCACTGCAGAAGCGGAATATAAGGCTTCGGCCTTAGCAGCTCAGGAGGTCATCTGGATTCGGAGATTAGTGGAGGACATCCATGAGAAGGTGCGAGGTCCTACTGTACTTTGTGGTGACAATGAGTGTGCCCTCAAATAGGTTAATAATCCAGTTTGTCACGTGTGGACAAAGCACATTGAGATCGAGTATCACTTCGTTCGGGAGAAGGTGCTGGAGGGGTCCCTGATGGTAGAATATGTGCAGAGCTAGGACAACGTCAAAAACATCTTCACAAAGCCTTTGTCGAAGGGACAGTTTGTACGGTTACAGGGTTTTCTTGGGTTGGTTTCAACTTCTCACTACAAGGGTGAGTGTTGAAATTGTTGAAGTGGAAGTGAGTGGTCTAAGGAAGGCAGACCGCAGTAATCGCTTCTGGTTAGTGCGGTTAGGTGTTGACGGATAGCCGGTTTCTGTCTATTGTTTCCTTCATGCAGTCTGTCTCAGCAAGCACCTTGGAGGTAACCAAGTGGTTAGAGTTGAGCTAATCGCAGCTTATGCGGTCTGGATTGGGAGACCACGGAGTCTGTTGAGTTGGCGGGTTCTCTGGTTCATGTGGAAACCGTATGGTTAAGCGCGGTTAGTAGAAGTTAACCGCAGAGCTCGTTGTGGTCTGTTTGTGTGGTCATTGCCAGAGTCTGCCAGGCTGTGGACTCAGTCACAGATATTATGCCAAGTGCTGTGTGTTTTATGCCTAGTTTGCGAAGACCGCATGGGTTACGCGGCTTGTCGTCAGGTTGTCTGGTTGCGACCCGGCTTTGCGGTCTGGTTTTGGTGTCAGCATTAATGTGCAAATAGGTGTTGCTAACCGCAGTTAGTAAGTTGTTACCCTATCGCTTATGGGTGGTGACCACACTCCCCTGATCGTCTAAAAATAGGGGTCAGCGGCTCATCATATAAAATGGGAACAGTAAGAACTCAACTTGCGTTTTGAATTTGCGGTTAGACTTTGTTAACCGCGCAACTAGTTGGAGGCTCGGTGTGGAACAGTTGCAGATAACAGTTTGTGGTATATAGTAAGTCGCGGCTTGTGTGACTAGAAGTATTCTTCCTCGGAGTTGCGGATAGTTTAATAAGGCAGTTCGCCCGGTCTCATCGGGTAGGCTATTTCCCAGTTTATCAGCATCTATTCGAGCGGCTTCTGCGGTTAACCGATCTTTGCAATCAGGCGGGCAGAGTTGCAGACAGATTATATCCAGCAGTTGTTTGGTTAGCGGATAGGCGGCTTCAGCTTGCAGTTTGCGGCTAGGCGGTCTGAGAGTTCTGAACGACCGATTTTCCCTTGCTTGTATTTTTTTGTTGTTTTCATTGGGTGCATTGCAAAATCATGTCTCGTAATGTATGTCCCGCATTGTAAAGAAGATAATTGATTCAATTACGTCTCGTGTTCTTATACTGTTTCTGGTTACTTGACTTTGTTTGGTTGAGTGTTCATGTGACCTTTCTCAGCTTTCCAGAAGTTTTTACAATTCTATAGTTTAAATATGAATGTTATGCTTACAAATTAGAGCGAAACACAATATGATATATTTGAGAAATTGTCTTTTAGAAACAATCGATTTTTTTCCAAAAAAATGTATAATTATTTTTTTAAAGAAATCAGAATATTCAAGTAACTGGAGTTATCGCCGGTAGTAAAACTTATTGTCAGACGATATCAACAGAACCTTGAAAGGTCATGCAAAACTAATGATTTTTGTGATTTCTGAAGTCCGATTTGTCCTGATTACATCTCATCATGTTACGGGCTATCTAATGCATCAATGAAATCAATGAAATAATCATAAAGTTTTGCATTAAATATTTGTTGCCCAAGTCCCCTAATAACTCATTTAAATCCAATTCTTTTAAATAAGCAATCTTGCACAAATCATATACTACATATTACTATAGCGAGTTGAGAGCAACTTTTGAATAGTCATTTCAGACAGCTTGTGGATTGTAGCTTTTTAGCATAAGGAGTTTAAAGAGGTTATTTAATTTTCAATAATTTTGATAATATTACCCAAGAAATTCAAACCTCAATTTTTAATGATATTATGAAAGATACTCTACTAACATAGGTGATAGATTTCATCATAGTTGATGCTAGGATGGTGAGATAAGTAGGTCACTAGAAATGATGACTTGTATTCAATTACATTCAATTTAATTTGTGAAGAAATTAGGTTTAACTTGTCTAAGTCATATCTTATCATATATCTAGTGTGTCCATATATCGTGTTGGCTCAAATAAAAAATGCAACCCCCCCCCCCCCAAAAAAAATGATAGACATATCGTGAAGTAAAATATAGTGTATTTCGTTTTGATTCTACTTCACGCAATTGATGGATACTAATAGATAGGAGATTTAGGTATCCAAGTGAAATCGTGTGAGGCGATTCCCTTGGGTACCCAAATACTTCTTGTTGGCTTATGGGAAGGCAAGAATGAATAAGTCATTTCTATTGGATGTGGTGTGTCATTCTTACTAATATGTCTTCATTCATACTTTCGTTTAATATCATTTTTATGTTGCAAATTTCTATTATGATTTTTATGGATATTTATGTGATGATCTTTATTTGAACAATATTGCATTGACAATTTAGATATACTGACATTGTTTTCCAAATTAGAATTATGTTGTTTAACATAAAAACTCATAGCGTAGTGAATCTTTAAAAAAACATTCAGTTGATTTTAAATTGGGAGTGGTTTGATTTTGCAAATGAAAATGAATTTTATGTTTAGAATTTCACGTAGACGTGCTTGATGTTTCTACTCCCTTTGATTGACTTAGCTAATGTATGTAAATTTATGTTTTGTGAATTTTTTTATTATTTCTTCAAATAAGTTGATTTCCGTTTTCAAATCTTTATTTCTATCTTTAAGAATATATCTATCTTTGTTGTAAGTGATTGCACTATTCTTAAGGGTGTTGACTGTAAAATTTATATGAGATTTATAATCATTTCTAAAATTTTCAAATGTTTCATCCATCTCGTTAATTTTACTTTTGTAATTTTTGCGCATAACAAAATTATTTTTCAAAGATGATATTTCTAAACATAATCTTCATTTTATTTTTTTTGCAAAAAGAAACTTTTTTCAAGACCCATGTATTTTTCATTTAACTTTTTATAATCAATACAAGGAGTAGAGTTTTCAACTAGAGAGCCAGCGGAGAACAAGACACATCTATATTAAAGTCTACATTAAGTCGCGCTAATAATTTTTTATTTTCTGGTCGTAGATTTGTATTAATATTTTTCTATTTCTTAATTCTACTTCTAACAGTTTCTAGCACACACAATGTAGATATAGAATAAGAAGCAAAAAAAGAGAATTTGATTTCATTACAGTGCTCTTGGATGAGGCAAGATTGGAGCATTGAGTTCCTTTGACTTCTTCTTGGGATTTCTCATCCATAGTTGAGATCTCAACTTTCATTTCTCTTGATGTGGTTTGCATATCTTCCTCCAAGAGCGATTCTTCATTTGATTCTTCACTTGGATCCATAAGAAATCGCTCAGATTCATTATCTGCAGAAAGAACACCATAAATAATCTCAAGAAACTTCCATATATCATTAGCAGTCGGTAGATTGTAGATGAGTTTGAAAATTTTTTGACCAAGCCCATAAAACGAACTATTCATAGCTTTGACATTTAAATAACATTATGCTTATTTAAATTATTTGGGGACTTGACACTAGTCATGTTCCAAACTTCTATATTTAATAATATAAGAAATTTCTTATTAGTATTTTCAACTCATAATAGTTCACACATGTAAACAACGATGGTGCTAATGACTTTTTTGTGTACAAACTTTCATCCCCGCTAGTAGATTCGAGATCGAGGTTGACCATTATTCTCGGCAGTGAAACCATTTTTTAGAATAACCTTGCTCTAATACCATTTATTGGATCTAGTGGTCAACTTTAGAGATGAGGTGAATAAGGTTTGCAGCAGATTACAGGAGATTAAAAATTATTCAGGGGCAAGAAGCAATTTCTCTGGAGCTATCGCCGTGTGATATCGAGATATCAAGCATGATATCGACAGAGATTTTGTTTCTTATTTCTGAAGATTGTATTGCAGTAGGCACACGTATGAGATCAAACTTTTAACAATAAACACATGATTTAAGTTCAAACAAACAAGCATGATGTTATTGAAAAACAAAATAGTGTTTATAAAATTCCAACTAGATCTCCATGACGCCGGAGATCGGAGGCGGTGACTTTTAAAACTTTCATAGTTTATATACCGACCCTCCTCTAGGACCGGTTGACTCTTTCACTTCTTCCGAAGAAGATTGATGAGCCTATCAGATCTCCCAGATCTAGATGTCTCCCGGGACGAATTCTACAGATTCCTTCCAGAAATTTGACGACCTCCCAGGCCGATTTCCTACAAACTCCTCATAGGAATTCGATGACCACACCAGAGGATTTCTCCGCACAAAATACAATAAATAATGAAAAAAAATAAGGAAAGTATAGAATAAAAATTTTGCTCCCTCAAAATGAATCTCTAGAGGTGGCAAATGATCAGTGTTTTTGATTCTTGCTGCTTGGGCACGCGATCAACTTCGGAATCTCATTCTAGCGTTCTTTCTCCACTATCGCCTGACGATATCCAAATTTAGTACCGTCATCAGGTATCCCGCGCCGGATAGGAAATGAGGTAGCCATTTCCAAATTTATGGTTGTTATTGCCAGAAGATGGTCGCTATTGTCGGGTGATTTCCTAATTTAGTGCTTGCTTTTTTGGCTTGCCTCGCGTTCCACCAGTCCACATATCGCTGATGTGGCCACATCTAGGCTATCGCCAATGATAGTGGCTATCGCCTACGATAGTGCAAAAACTCGCCGATCATGAAACTTCACACTTGTAAACCTTCACATTATACCCAAAAATATATGATCAAATACAGCTTAGGATTTGATATTATCAAACATGAGAGTTGCAGAACGCATATTCCAACTATATGATTTAATGCTCTGATGTCTAAGATCCAGAGAGAGGAATCATGAATCTTACCAAAGAGCTTTTTTGTTTTATTACGATCTAAAAGAGCCAGTAGTTTATTGATTTGTTCGCCTGATAGTCTGGATATTCCTTCGCTTGCCTATAGCTATCCCGTTGTATGAAAGACCTGAGTGGGAATTCCAATGTCATGGGGGACGCCACTCAAATCAATGCCCATGATGCCCTTATCAGTCGAACCATGTTTGTGAGGTCCTTTCCACCATGCTGGATAGTCGATGACTTCGAAGCAAGCAACCGTCTTGTGGCCATTCAGACTGCAATGAGAGCATTTCATGGCAAGTTATTCTTTGGGAAAAAGGACTAGAAGCGGATTTGCTTTTGAAGCCGACATGAACTACGAAAGTCACATCATCACCCCATTCATCTTAGTTGCGAACAATAGTCTGATGTCGTTCCTCGCGAGTGACTAGCGCATATGCTTTGCTAATTGTTGGTACGGGATCCATATTCAAAATGTGGGAGCGGACGATCCCAAATATTAAATCATCCAACCCAATAATAAATTGGTGTAAATTCTCCTCTTGTTCGTGAATCAGATTTCTGGTAATGCTCCATATACATCCACCACAGGAGCAATTAGGCATCTTGGTATAACTGCTTAGCTCGTCCCCATTGCTTTAAGCTATGTAGTGTAGAGCTATCGTCGAGCTACGTCGGCAAATGGAAGTAATATCACCTTTCATGAGTTGGTGTACTTGTGTGCCGTTGCCAACTAAGAAGCATTCTCGAAAATCACCCCAAGGAGTTTTTGTCGAATCATCATAAGCAACGCTAGGTTGTATCGACTTGTCAATGGAGTTGACATGCTATGATCCTTCCAGTTGTTTGCTTCTGGAAAATCGACCTTCTGTTTGAGTAACGAATTGTCAGCAAACCCATCTTTATTCTTCTCCCTTAACACATTAAGCATAAACTTTGCCCAAAGAACGTAGTTGTGGCTATTCATCACACATGTAGTGATCATCACTCCCAGGTTCTAAGTATGATATAAGAAGGATGGTGAGGACATCTCCATCACTTTCTTTGTCAGTCCGGTGGTAGGGGAAACAACACATGTGGCAAAGGCATCCATGGGATGGTAGACGAAGGCCACAAATCACCGTCGGTGGATCTCTGCCTCTGATGCCATAATAAACTCAATTTTGTGGAATTGCCTTTCTCATTATATTTTTCACAAGTGTCTTTTATACATAGATAGACCTCATTTGTATACATGAGGTAATCAAAATAATGTGGAAGCAAAACAAGAAGTGTAGTAATTGGTTTCTTGGAATATTTCTATAACATGCAAATTTCCTAAGAATATGTTATGTAATAAAGATGACATACAAAAATTATTCTCATAATAACCGCTCCTGATATTCCAAATAAATGATCTTGCTATATTTAGATATTGTCATATTTAATAGGCTCCACAAGCGGTGGAGCGTGTCAAGGAAGATAGTTTTTTTCTTACTATAGAAGCTCACATCCTTCTCCCAAACATGCCATCCCCCTCCCCCCAAAGCTTTTTGGTCTTCCACTACAGAAAATGTTTTGAGGATTTACTCATTTTTTTATTATCCGCAACTCCAAAGAGAAAAAAAACTTATTATCGGTAGTTACTTAAAGCTCACGGATCAATGCATAGAATTAAAAAAACATTCATTCATGCAATATAATTACAAGTACTCTATATATATTAGCAAAAATAATATTAAATTTTATTAATTCAATAAGTGAGTGTGTACAATTACTTATATGTCTGCAGGCTAAAATACTAATTATTATATGCGCATACAAAATCTTAAAATAAATAGAGTGATTTTAATAAAAATGTCTGTCAAGAAACTACAATAATGTCAAATTACAACATAAAAAGAAAATGAAAAATTGCTAAATTTTTATTCCTTAAATGTCAGTTAGAAATTAGGGTTGCACATAGAGGATCTTTAACTCAAATTAATGGTTATATATTTGATTTGCGCGTAGAGAATTTTGTTTTGCATATAAAAATTCCCCTATTCATTGGCCACATATTATTTTGATGGTGAGAGTTGAAGTCATTGGTCACATATTATTTATCAAACGTGTTTTTTAGTAGTTGTGTTTTCTCCCCAGTAGAGATGGAGCAAAAACATTGAAACAAATAGACTCTTAATTGTCTGAAAAAACAAAGAATGGATTACAAATAAAAAGGATCTCAACTTTATAAAATATGGGCATTAATATTAACATCTATAAATTATAATATATGTGATTAATATTTTGATCACATATATTAATATTAGATTGTCCATAAATATGTGAGACTTTGACACTAAGCACTCTCCAATTATGAGTCTTTTGCACATTGTATTTAAATATTTAATTTTAGACTTTGCATCCTCAAAAGGTTTAATATTAGCATTTGCATCTTTAAATATTCAATTAAGAGGGTGCAAAATATAAGTACTAAAGTCTTTGAAAAATAAAAATGTCAAAAGTAAATAGCCCGTAGCAGCTAAACATCATGGTGGTTCGTCTCTTGTGAATGATTGTTAAAATAACTGTTAGTCGCATGGCTAAGTGAAAACACATGTTCTCCTTGGATCCATATCCTAGAGACGAGCTCACGTACCCAACAAAAGTAAATAGTTGAAACAAGAGAGAGTTAGTACATCATTTCATATATAAAGACTAAGAGTAACTATCTGTAAGAATATGCAACATAATATAATTGAAAATAGTAACAGCTTTATACATCATTTATAATAAAAACTTCACTAGCTATCAACATGACAGGTATTCACAACTCGTGTTCACACAGTAGGTATTCAAACATACCAAGACTTTGCAGATGTTCAAAGACGCGCACACACCCTATCACATACCGCTTATCAAGCGTATGAGCCGCTTTCTTCAAGCAGGGTAGCGAGCCCTGAGGGCCTCACCAATGTGTTCGTTAGTGACAGTGACCAATCCTATCACTTCTGCGGGTGGTGGTACAACACTACCCAGGCCCCAACTTACAACTCGTGTACTCTTGAATGTGAGCGACATCCGGCGATTCTGTATTTTGGTCGACCAGCGGAGGAAACCTAACAGGGAGAAATATAACGAGCAGTCACCCGTGGTACACATTTCCCTGTCGCTTTGACTCGTCAACCTTCCCGCACCGGTACGAACAGTCTGCAGAAGTGACTGACCCACCATAATTTACCGCAAGCAATTTTAATTAATTAAGCTTGCCCTATTATACTTCAAATAGTTCGGGAAAGCGACATTTTGGCTCAACTCTCGATAAGAGGCGTGGAAGCACTTTATTTGAGGCTAACCCTGGATGAATATCTCAACTCCCGTTTTCGCTCAACTTAACAATCAACTGCTCGTCAGAGCAGGACCCTTGCTTAAAATATTAAATTGCAGAATTAAAGGTGTTGTAGTAAGAGTTGTTTAAAATATAAGCTACATAATTAAAATGCTGAATTAAAATATGACTAGTACAAAAGTGGAGTAGTACTAAACTGAAAGAACTGAAAGTAAGTATTAAAAAAACTGAAAGTAACTGAACCAGTATGAGACTAGAATAGTACTTAAAAGAAATAAACTGAACTGAAAGTAAATAAGCAGGATCAGTACGAGACTGGAAGGAGTGCTTAAAAGAAATGAAATGAATTAAAAGTAAATAAGCAGGATCAGTATGAGACTGAAGTACTAAAAAGAAAGTACTGAACTAAAATAAATAAATGAACTAGATCGGTGGAAGTTTGGAATAAATCATAAAGAAAATGATTGATAGTGCAATCACTTCATTCAGAAGACTTCAGTTCCATCTCCGTTCATAGAAGACAAGTTCAGTTTCATCTCCGTTCTCAGGAGGAATGTTCAGTTCCATTTCAGTTTTTTAGGAAGCTTCTTAGAGTTGCACCATTATTGAGATCCATATATTAATTCAGTTGCTCTTTTCATCTACGGTTTAATTGAATCAGGAAAGCTTATCAAGGGTTACACCTTTATTATTCATTCAAGAATAATTATCATCTTATTTGCTCGCGTCGGATCAAATCCGAGCATCTTATTAAATATCAAATTCTTCCTTGAATTTCAACCTCAAAAATCATTTCCAACACACGAGGGAAATTCTTTGCCTGAAACAAAGTTGGGCATTAATCTACTCAAAGCTTGTATTTTCATCTTTCGAGTTTACCCAAAAATATCCTATAGTTGTTTTTTAAATGAGTTGCTCGGTGATTTTGCAAAACCTCAAAACACTCAGAGCTTGAAAACTTGTCTCGATAACTCTCTTCGATTAATCAATTGAACTTAATATTCAATTTAGAGAGTGATCACGCGCTCTGATTTCATTTTCGAAGAATTTGAACTTATCATTTTTCGAGCGCGACCCTAGACTCCAAAAAATCAGAAAATCTTTAATTTTTATCTCAAAGTTCTCAAATTTTAACACAACATTAAAAGTCGCTTTAAAAAAGCTTATAAAATTTTCCAAAAATTTTCGAGCATTTTTGGGATCATAAATTGGTCAAATAATTTTATTTAGATTTTTTAAGATATAAAATACCCAAAATTTTTGTGGAGATAACCCTCATCAAGGAGAACAACTTTCATGTTCAAAATTTTTTCCTTATGAGCCTAGATTTTTCTTTAAAAATCCCAAAGTTAATATTAATATTCTAGTCTGCCAAATCAAAATGAAATCTACGGCTGAGATTGAGCCGAACATAGAGAAATATTCTTCTATCCCCACAGCTGATTAGGCTAGGATCCGCTGTGGGGGGGTCCATAAATTCATCGTGGCATGTAATTTAACCACATCGTGGCCGTCCGGTCCGATTTCATTAAGAAGATCAGACGGCTACTGCTTGTCTCCGACAATGCAGTGCAGAGACAGGCTCTGCACTGCCAATTGGCAGCCATCACACACTGGCGCCTCCCCCGGTCATCTCGTCGGGGGCCAACAAGCTACTAGGCTGTGGTCCGGTGGCCTGGCGTCGCCGACGAGCTACTGGACAGTGGTTCGACGGCCTGGCGCCGCCGGCCACCACCAGATTTCTCCAACCCGAGAGCGGGGTGGCCCAGCTTGCTCTGCTCCCGGTGATGTCACGCTGCATGCCTCTCTGGCGACACATCAGCCACTATACGACCCCTGGCCAGTGCGCCGGGGGTCGGGCTTCTCTCCGGCGGTGGTCCGGCGGCCTGACGTTGCCAACCGTCGCAATAAAAGAAAAACCAAGGATATTTTTCTCTTGGGCGCCGCCAGAGCGGAGAAATCCGACGGCACCATGACCATCCGCTACTAGGGATGGACTTCCCTAGTGGTGTAACGCCCTAACAGTACCACCACCGACGCTGGGCAGGGTTTACCACTCGCGACCACCCCCGACCTGGAGCAAGAATCGGGTAGCGTCGGCGGCGCTCCAGCCGTCGGGAGGCACATACAGATCGTCGAGGGAGTGGGGAATGAAGAGGGGAGAAGTTCCATCTGGGCTAGGGGGCTCGGGAATGTCCCGTCCGGGCTGCTGCGGGAGGGTGGCGGAGGTGGTGGTGCTCAGGTTGGTCTCTTCGGCGGCCTAAGGTCCCGACGAGGGTCTTAGGGCTCGTTCTAAGCTGGTGAGGAGGACAACAGGGGGTGAGGGCCTTAAATAGCCAGGAGAGAGGATGGCTTGGGCTTGGGAGAAATATGGGACTACTCCCATTAGAAGGATTTGAGATCCTCCTCCCTCTAGCTGGAGGGGACATGCGACAACCATCTGAAGTGCTGGTACAAGCCACATGACTTCATCCAAGAGAGGGAACTTGGTGGGCTTGGGTTGGGCTTTGAAAAAGAAGGAGGGAGGAGATCTCCTCTTTATGGGCCTTTGCCCACCCATGCTTCCTGATTTGGTGGCCCAAAGGTGATGGAAATAAGGCCATAATCAAACCATGGAGAGGAGGTGTGCTCCTCATTGGAAAAAATTCCAAAAAACGAGCTTTTAGGGAGGGGGTTGACCAAAGTCTGTAAGACCCCCTTTTTTCTTTTTTAAAACCCCGGGGTCTTAGGCCCAGAACCGCCGCCTTGCGGTGACACCTTCGCACCCGGGAAGGTCGTCACTACAAGACGCCGATCCTGCCGGCCAAATCGATCGCAGCTGACACAGAAGTAGCAGTACAAGAGAAGACAAGTCCACAACATATCACATATATATAAAAATCTCCACAAAGGGAGTGTCCACAGAATAATAAAGTTTACAGAAATAAAAGGGGCTGAAGCCCGGTACATCCATATCCTCACTACAGATCCCTCATGCGGAAGCAAAACAAAACAACTACTAGAAGTCGGAACTCACGGTCCCAGCTGGCTGTACTCCTGAGCTAGACTGCCCTATCTCCAACTGCACCGGTCTCCTGGGCTGCTCCTCCATACTCGGCTCCACGATCCCCTAATATGATGCGGTTCGAAAACCATTAGTCTAAAAGACTAAGCCCTATCGTCCCCCATCCCTTCCCCCATGCTCCTAGGCACCGAGCGGGGAGGAAGAAAGGAAGGACGTGAAAGAGGAGAGAAATCAAAAACAGGTGACAGGGGAACCTAGCTAGCAATTTTATGATCAGGTTATAATGAGTAAAGTAAGAAAGGAATATAACCTTCACTTATGTGAATACACATAAGCCAAGGGATCTTCTACAAGGCTCCCATCGTATAAAATGTCTCATACCACTTTATACGTTAGGGTGTCGGTTATCACAAGCAGAATATAAATATTGAAATAACCTTAATTTATAAACTTGCCCACACAAGCTTATAGACCAAGGGGTCGTTTTGCAGGGCCTAATGTATAAGTATCTCATATCACTTATACTTTAGGTGTCAGGGTTAAATGAATCGTTGATGCTATGACATGCAAGTGGGTATGATGGACATGCAAGTGCAACACACACACCCGACTCTGTGCACACAGACCTTTAGTTCCCCCTTTCGGAGCCGTTACCTCCCAGGATACCTCCGTAGTGGCAGACGGAAGCGGTGGGTTGGGCCTCGCCCACCTCAAAACCAGTAAAAAGCACTACCGGTCTGACCTATCGTACGCCTCAATGCTTGGTGCACTAAGCGGACTACCGCGTACTCTTGCTGACAAGACCGCCGGACTTAAGTTTGGCGAAGTGTAAAACCACACTTGCCGAGTCATCGTATAGGCGTCGGTGCATCGACTAACCCATACCGAAGACCCACCACCTTAACTTTCTTTCCTTCCATGCACATGCAAATTATCGTATCCGAACCGAGCTAAAGCTCCCCGGACCGAAACGTCCGTCTCTTATTTCAACCTCATCCCTTTGAACACCGCGGGATGACGCCCCTTTGAACACCTCGGGACGACTTAACCATTTCCAAAATTGTCCAACTAGTGAGTGCGTGTGAAAACCTAGTTACTATATTACTCTTTCGATTTGTTCTTAAAGGTTTACGTTAACCCAGGACTGCCCCCGGTATTCCCTGTGAAGGGCTCTCAAGGGGCACTAGGAACTGTGTTGGGATTACGCCCAGCGTTCCCTTTCGCAAGGTACTTATTATTATTATTGGTTGATTTCCCTTACCCAATACCTTCTCATATTGCGATAGACTAATCCTAGGGTGGTTTAGACCTTTCACTATCGCGGGAACGACGATCTTTCGTCGAACTCGCGTACCTCTAACACACATCAACTCGATTCTCGCACTCCTTAGAACTTTCTTTGGTGACTCGCCTACTTTGATTCCAATCCATTCAGCTCGACTAACTCTAAACTAATCCAACTCTGATCCTAATACGACTTTTCCCCAAATTACTATTTGCAGACCAACTTATACTAAGTGATGTTCGTGATAGGATGTCCTTCAAATTTTCATCCGAATGACCTAGAATTATAACCGGAGTCCTATCATGACCTAAATAATTTATTTCCAGAATATTATATTTTTCTCAATTAATCTCCTATTTAAATAAATTCTTACAAATGCCAATTATTGCCAAGTTGATCATGAAGTATCTTAAATTATGATCCCACTGACCCAAGGAATTTTTCATAAGTTGTAGAATGGTAAAATAATACTGTCAGCCAAGTTTTATAATTTTCTCTTCAATTTTTTTCTATTTGTCTCCTAAATAATTCAAAATTCACATATTGGATATTTTTTTTTCAAAGGAGGTATAAGGAATTCATTTCCAAAAATTCTAAGAAATTTCCAGCAAGCTCATAATGTTAAAAGAGTGCCACAAACAGAATTTCACTAATTTTCAAGTAACAATGGCTATAAACTTTTATTTCTAAATAATTTACCAAAATGCCATTATGAAGATTTAAAAATTTGTGGTTCATCCAAAAATACTGAGAAAATTAATCAAGGCTATTTATACTCAGATATGTCATCAATAATTTTTTTCATAATTTTCTACTGAGTATTTGCAATAATTCTAAATAAATGAAATAAGGGCAAAAATGTAATTTCCACATTCCTCTTATCAATATTCCTCAAACAGAAACACAAAATTTTTTAGGAGTTAAAACATGTCATGATATTATTCTTGACAAAATTTGGGGAATAACTAAGTGATAAACCTAATTTCAACATTTATTCTTCAAAAGTCCTATTAATTCAATAATTCCAAATAATGGGATTTTTGATCCCAAAAATCTCATTATTTCGATGAGGGGTAAAACTCATCCTAATAGGCCACTGAAATTAATTACATGAATTTAACATGATCCAAATGGGCCTAATACTCAAAATTTCAATAATTACTATTGGCACCCCAAGCCTAAGCATGTTCCTCATTTGCATGTGGGATTACCCACCATACATTGGTCCAAACTTGATGAAATTTAAAACATATATTTATAATGTCCTGAAGGGCAAGCCACCAAAATTTGGGGCATTTTAGAGTTGAATTAACCCAAGAATCACCTAAACAAACCTAGGGGTAATTTGGTAATTTCACCATAATTTTAATTACAATAAATCCCAATTTTTGGGCAGGGCCTAAATATGCCCTAAACCAGTTACATACCAAAATCTCAAGTCATTTGGGCCTCTGGATGGGCTTGGGCATCCCTTTCAAATTTCTGCATTTGTGCTATTTGCAGCCCAAGACCATTTAATTTTTAGATCTTGCATGTGAGATATCTCAACATGCAGAGGGTTAAATTGTCTAATTTTTCTACCATAGGTATAATATACCCCTAAGGGCAGGACACCAAAATTTGGGGCATTTTGGAGTTGATATGCTCCAAATATCAATAAAATTTAATTTATCATATTTGGACTAAACCTATAGCATTATTTTCCCCAAAAATTTCCATTTTTGGGGAGGGCCTAGATATTCCTAATTAAGCCATATGCCCAAAATTTCAGCCCATTTGGACTTAGGGTTTGGGCAGGGCACCCATTTTAGTTTCTGCCCTACTCTAGGACCAGCCCTAGGAAAATAGCTCTATAGGGCAGTACACTTAACCAAAAATTATGTGTAACATGGCAAATTAAAGGTGACTCCAAGACCTACAAGTTTTATGTTGAGCACATTTTATGAAAATGGCTGTACGGGCCCTAAAAGTTGCATGCAAAGGTCTGTTATAAAAGATATAAAAATGACACTATTCATTAATTAAATAAATCCAGAATTTAGAATATTGCATGGCACTAATCCTAAAGCAATCGGACGACTGCTGCTCATCTTCCCCAAACCGACTGCATGCAGCCCGAGTTTTCTCGGGGCTTTTCCCGGCCGCCTCCGGCGGTGCCACCATCGGCGATCATCAGCTTACCTCTCAAGGTGGTGGGGGCAAGCTTCTGCCGACGGCTAGGGCGGCCGGAGGTGGCGGCGCCACCTCACCCGAGAGCTTCAAACCGCCATTAATGGCTGAAAAAAAGGTGTTGTGCTCGGGCTCATTCGATCCCGAACCCTAACCTAGGTATTCCTAAGATCTAAGCATGAAGAGAGAGGTGAGGGAGGACCTTCTCGGCGGCCTTGCGACGTGAGGAGCGGCGGGGAACCATGGCGGCGGTGGCGGCGCTTCTCCCTTGGTTTTCACGGCCAAGCTCGGGTTCAGCTCCAGGCTCGGCCTCCCTATCTCTCTCTGCTACTCTCCTGGTCCTGAGGGTGATGAAGTGAGGGGGAAGAAGTGGGGAGATAAAGTAATAAAAAGGGGGTGATAATTCCTATGTGAGAGGTGGTGGGTTTGCCTTGTTTTTGTCACCAAGCATGCATGGGTGGGTCCCACTCCATTCCAGCTCCTTCTCATGACTCAATGGGTCGGCCAGCCCATGTGGGGGCTGATGGCATGGGTCCAAGTGGCTCATTTCCCTAAACACCCTTAAATATACCCATTTCTCTCTCCTAAATTATTCTTTAATTTTGAGATTCTCTCTCTCTCTCTCTCTATCCTAGTCACTAAGTTGGCTGGTAAATCTCATATTGGCAGCCCACATGTTTATTTCATCCACCAAAATATGGTTAGCCCAAGTGAGTTGGGCTTGAGCTTGAGTTAGCTCATTTGGGCTAGCTTGACTCAAACCTAGGCTATGGTTGACTTAGGTCAATTTGGTCTTTGAGGTTGGCCCAAATGGGTCCTTAGTGACTCATTGGCCTCCCCTAAGGCCTAGGTAGGATTGTATTGGCCCTTTGGAGGTCACTTGACCCTTAAGTAGGGTACCTTGACTACTTTAGGGCTAGAGTTGACTTTGGTCAACTTAGCCTTTTTGGTTGGCCCCAATGGGTCCTTGGTGACCCGTTGGCCTCTCACTATGGTTATGAAGGTATGTGTGGGGTCCACTTGGCTAAGGGAACTTCAATTGGCCCTTGTGTAGGCCAGTTTGACCCAATATAGGCTAGGTTGACCCATTTAGGGTTAGAGTTGACTTTGGTCAACTCAGCCTCTTGGGTGGACCCCAATGGGTCCTAGGTGACCCTTTGACCTCACTCTAGGGTTAGGTGGGCTTGGGTGCGGCCCACTTGGCTTGGGGATGGTCAATTGACCCTAAGTAGGTTGGTTTGACCCATTTAGGGTTAGGGTTGACTTGGGTCAACTTAACCCTTTTGACTGCCCTCCATGGGTCCTTATTGATCTAATGGATCTTACCATGGTTTGATGAGAACATGGTGGGGTCTTGAAGTCTTGGTGAAGCCCCATGGTTATCTTAAACAAAGGTTCAGGAATTTACTATTTGCAGACCATAGTGGTCTCACCCACATTCTTAGGTTTCCTTGGTCTTCTTGGGCTTCCTAGGGTTTGGTCATGACCTAGTCATGGCCAATAACCACACTTAGGGGTCTAGTTGGAAATGGGATGTTACAAATCCCAATAAACAAAACAAAGATTTCGTCCCCGAAATCCAGGTTAGGGCTACGGGAATTTCTACCAAAGAAAAGAAACTGGTAACATCCCATAAGAAGTGGAATATTACATCTCGTCGCCATGTTCGCTAAGTTAGGATTAAAGGAAACCTAAATCTATGACCTAATTCGCCCAATTGGCAAGCACAAGATCCCAATAAACAAAAGATTAGCCTCTAATCTTCTTGGAGCAGCCTTACTAGTTTAAAGCAGGAAAATAAATTGAACATGTTGAGAGGTTGTGAGGTATACCTGACTGAATAACTCCGGATATCTTTCCTGCATCAGGTCCTGTGGCTCCCAAGTATGCTCCTCTCGTCCGTGGTTCCTCCACAGGACCTTAACTAGGGGGATCTTCTTGCGGCGCAAGACTCGTATCCCCTGGTCGTCGATCCATATCGGCTCCAAGTGTACGGATCGATCCGAAGCTACCGGCCCATCAGTGGCCGAAATCTGCAACTCTGGGCGTAGTAGGGCCCTCCTGAGTGAAGACACGTGAAAGATGTCGTGTAAGCCGGCCAGCTCCGGTGACAGCTCCAGCCGGTAAGCTAGGGGACCGATCCGCTCCAGGATCCTGAACGGCCCCATGTACCTCGGGCTAAGCTTCTTCCGCCGACCACGTACTCGTGAAACCCCATGCATCGGCTGAATCTTCAAGAACACCCGATCCCCTACCTGAAACTCCACTAAACGATGACGAGCGTCATAATATTTCGCCTGCCTGCTCTGCGCCTCCAGCATTCTATCTCGTATCAACCGTACCTGCACCTCAGTATCCTCGATAAAGTCCGTGCCCACAATCTTTGGACCCTCGTCTTGTATCCAAGACAACGGAGTCCTACATTTCCTCCCATACAACGCCTCATATGGAGCCATCCGTATACTAGACTGATGACTGTTATTGTACGAAAACTCCACTAGGGGCAACATCCTCTCCCAGGGCTCTCCACGGTCCACAATACACAGTCTCAGCAGGTCCTCCAGTGTCCGGTTTGTACGCTCTGTTTGCCCATCTGTCTGGGGGTGGAAGGCCGTACTGAAAACCAGTCGAGTACCCAAGTATGCCTGTATTGTCCTCCACTCCTTGGACGTGAATCGTCCATCTCGATCTGACACGATTGTCTTAGGCACCCCATGATATCGCACAAACTGCTCTATGAACCTCCGTGCCAATACTCCGACAGCATCCTCCTTCCTGATCGGGATGAACCTAGCCACCTTCGTCAGTCGGTCAACGATTACTCAGATAGAATCGTTTCCCGCCCGTGATCGAGGGAGACCATGGATGAAGTCCATTGCGATATCCTCAAATTTCCACTCCGGCACCGGGAGTGGCTGCAATAAACCAGCGGGATGTCTGCATTCTGCTTTCACTAACTGGCACGCCTCGCAGTGCGTCACAAAGTGGGCGATGTCCTTCTTCATGCCCGGCCAGTATAGAGTCTTCTTCAAATCCGCCGTCATTTTAGTGATCCCGGGATGTATAGAATATCTGCTATGATGAGCCTCGGCCATTATGTCGTCCCGAATCTGGCCTCCATCCGGTATGTAAGTACGGCCCTGAAACATATCAGATCATCTCGCATCGAATAGTCTCCAGCTGAGCCTGCCTCCAAGGCCCGGAAAATCGGCTCTAGTTTGGCATCCCGCCTCTGCCAGTCTCTGACTCTGTCATGTATATCATAGGTGGTGCTCGTAGCGGCCAGGTACTCCTGTGTACGCTCAGGGTCATCAGATGATACCAGAGTGATATGCATCTCTTCAAAACTCCGTAATATCTCCATGGACATAAGCTGGGGCCCTGCTCCAAAAGTGGAAGCTCTCCGGCTCAGTGCATCGGCCACCACGTTGGCCTTACCCGGATGGTAGTGCATCTCATACTGATAGTCCGCTAGAAACTCCACCCATCTGCGTTGTCGGATATTCAGTTCCTTCTGCGTATCCACATATTTCAGATTTTTGTGATCTGAAAATATATCGCAGTGGACACCATAGAGGTAGTGCCGCCAGACCTTCAATGCAAATATAACTGCTCCCATCTCCAAATCGTGAACTGGGTAGTTCTTCTCATGTTTCTTTAACTGGCGGGATGCATAAGCGATCACGTGTCCCTTTTGCATCAAAACTGCTCCCATGCCCTGGTAGGAGGCATCTACATAAACCTGAAATCCTTCTCTCCCTGAGGGGAGGGCAAGTATTGGAGCCGAAGTGAGTCGACTTTTCAGCTCTTGGAATGCCGACTCGCACTGTGGTGTCCAAACAAATGGTACATCCTTCCTTGTCAGAGAGGTAAGTGGGAGGAGAGTCTAGAAAAACCCTCTACGAACTTCCGGTAGTAGCCGGCAAGTCCTAGGAAGCTTCGTACGTCTGCAGCTGTCTTCAACTGTGGCCAATCTCGGACTGCCTGAATCTTGGCCGGATCTACTGCCAACCCGCTCCACTAATAACGTGTCCAAGGAAGGCCACCTCCTTCAGCCAGAACTGGCATTTGCTGAATTTGGCATATAAATGATGTTCCCGTAGCTTCTCCAACGTCAGCGTTAGATGCCTCGCGTGCTCCTCCTCGGTCCCTCGAGTAAATGAGGATATCATCGATGAAAACGATGACAAACACATCCAGATATGTCTCGAAAACCCGGTTCATGAGATTCATGAATGCTGACGGCGCATTCGTGAGCCCGAAGGGCATCACAGTAAACTCGTAGAGTCCATACCTGCTGCTAAAAGCAGTCTTCTGTATATCCTCTTCTCGGATCCTCAACTGATAATAGCCCGATCGCAAATCCAACTTCGAGAAGAAGTGGGCTCCCTCCAACTGGTCGAATAGCTCGTCTATCCTTGGCAGAGGATAGGTGTCCTGACTGTTAGCCTGTTCAACGCCCGGTAGTCAATACACAACCTGAGTGTTCCATCTTTCTTCTTGACAAACAGCACTGGGGCTCCCATGGCGAAGAGCTCGGCCGGACAAACCCGGCTTCCACCAACTCCTGCAGTTGACTCCGGAACTCTGTCAGCTCCCTTGGGCCATGCGGTAGGGAGCTCTAGATACCGGCTTAGCCCCTGGCATAAGCACTATCTGGAAATCTTGCTCTCTGTGCGGGGGTAGCCCTGGTAGTTTCTCCGGGAAGACATCCGCAAAATCCCGCCACAAGGAATGTCGGATATAGATCCTTTGACCTCCGCCATCTCGAAGAGAATCTGATAAATTTCGTCGCCCTGCATGTGTGCCTTGACGGCCTGAATAGATGATATGAATATATGGGAGGCGGGTCTAATACCTTCCATCTCGACGAACGAGTCCCCATGTCTCAGGGTAATCCTCTTGGCCAAGCAGTCAATCTGGGCATGGTTCCAATGGAGCCATGTCATACCCAGAATCAGATCAAAATCGGGCAGTAACAGAATCGCCGCTGGAGCTTCGAAGGGTTTTCCGCCTATCCACGCCTCCAGATCGCAGTGGGATGATGTGAACAGCTTCGACCCGTCGGGTAGCCGTATCTGTAATGTCTTGCCTGTGATCCTCTCCACGCCTCCCAACCCTTGGATAAAGGTCTCCGACACAAACGAGTGTGAAGCACCCGTGTCGAAGAGAGTGTGTGCGGGCTTGCCGCAAATGAAGACGATGCCTGAGATGGTAAACTTACTTAGAATTTTGTTTCTGGTTTTCCTGCCTAGTCTTAAATAATTCAAGTTCATGAAACTACTTTTCTAGGAAGGAAAGAACTTAAGTAAAAAAAAGAAAACTTTTTTTTTGTTTGGTCGTACCTGTAATCACTTGCTCCGGGTTCCTGGGTTGAGCCAGGTCCAGTGCATAATCTGATGTCCTTCCGGCCTACGGTCTCTACCCTGATGTCTGTGTCCTTGGCCACGTCCTCGGACTCCGTAATGTTGGGCCGGTGGGGTAATCTGCGGTGCTGGTGGAGGCATCCCTCTCACGGGACAGTTTCTCTTGATGTGTCCCACCTGATGGCAGTGGTAGCATTCCGGCGGAGTGTAAGCCCCACCTCCCTGTCTCTGCACACCTCTCATCTGAATAGGCTGAGGGGCCATCATTACCTGCCCCCTCGGCTCCTGCCTCACCTCCTGTCGAGGCTGATCCTCCACCTTTTGTACCTCTGGCGCACGACCTCACCGCTGATCGTTCCGGGCTCCCCGGCTCTGATCCTCCGTTGGCCGTTTTCGGCCTCTGGTGGTGAGCCAATCTGCCTCTAACCTTTTTGCCATCTCCAGAATACGAGTGATAGGCTCGTCCGAAACGAAAAGAAGTGCATCCCTCATGTCTTCTCGTAAGCCTTTGTAGAACCTCTTGGTGTACGCTGCCTCATCTAGCCGGTAAGAGTCTGCAAAACGGGTCAAATGGTTGAATTCTCGATGGTATTCCACCACCGTCCTGGAACCTTGCTTCAACTGCAAGAAGCGGTCCTCCAGCTCATCTCGGGCCGACTGCGGAACAAAGTGCTCCAACAGCATGGGCCTGAACTCCTCCCACGTCACCTCGGCAGCCTCCCTATCAACAAAGGTAGTCTCCAGAACTGTCTTCCACCACCGCTTGGCATGGGACTCCAAGCAGGAAACAACCAGTGGTACCCTTTCCTCCCAAGGGCTCCGTATCCCTGTCAGCATCTCCTCCATGATGTCTAGCCATTCCTCTGTCCGAACTACCCCCTCTGTCCCCAAGTAGGACGGGGGAGAGAGTCCTCGAAAGATGCTGAGCCAGTTGGCTCCCGAAATAGGTTGCGGAGCCGGGGCCTGTTGGTTCCTGAAGGCTTCCAGGATAGCCGTCAGAGTCTGTCCCATGTCAGACTGTAGGAACTGAGTGGGAACTGGCGGCGGTGCTGCAACTTCCGGAATCTGTGTAGGCAGTACTGGAGGCTGCGTCACAAAATTTATCGTCAGAAATCTTTCAACCTTAACTAAAATGGACGATTATATATGTGATCCCCACATGGGCACACCACTGCTTCCGCTGCTTAGTTTGTCCTCAAACTAAACTCGCGCGGGGGTGAACGAGGGGTTGTGGACTGGTACTTTAGGATCAAGAAACCTCCCTCTGATACCACTTGTAAGACCCCCCTTTTTTTTTCTTTTTAAAATCCCGGGGTCTTAGGCCCAGAACCGCCGCCTTGCGGTGACACCTTCGCACCCGGGAAGGTCGTCACTACAAGACGCCGATCCTGCCGGCCAAATCGATCGCAGCTGACACAGAAGTAGCAGTACAAGAGAAGACAAGTCCACAGCATATCACATATATATAAAAAATCTCCACGAAGGGAGTGTCCACAGAATAATAAGTTTACAGAAATAAAAGGGGCTGAAGCCCGGTACATCCATATCCTCACTACAGATCCCTCATGCGAAAGCAAAACAAAACAACTACTAGAAGTCGGAACTCACGGTCCCAGCTGGCTGTACTCCTGAGCTAGACTGCCCTATCTCCAACTGCACCGGTCTCCTGGGCTGCTCCTCCATACTCGGCTCCACGATCCCCTAATATGATGTGGTTCGAAAACCATTAGTCTAAAAGACTAAGCCCTATCGTCCCCCACCCCTTCCCCCATGCTCCTAGACACCGAGCGGGGAGGAAGAAAGGAAGGACGTGAAAGAGGAGAGAAATCAAAAACAGGTGACAGGGGAACCTAGCTAGCAATTTTATGATCAGGTTATAATGAGTAAAGTAAGAAAGGAATATAACCTTCACTTATGTGAATACACATAAGCCAAGTGATCTTCTACAAGGCTCCCATCGTATAAAATGTCTCATACCACTTTATACGTTGGGGTGTCGGTTATCACAAGCAGAATATAAATATTGAAATAACCTTAATTTATAAACTTGCCCATACAAGCTTATAGACCAAGGGTCGTTTTGCAGGGCCTAATGTATAAGTGTCCCATATCACTTATACTTTAGGTGTCAGGGTTAAATGAATCGTTGATGCTATGACATGCAAGTGGGTATGATGGACATGTAAGTGCAACACACACACCCGACTCTGTGCACACAGACCTTTAGTTCCCCCTTTCGGAGCCGTTACCCTACCCAGGATACCTCCGTAGTGGCAGACGGAAGCGGTGGGTTGGGCCTCGCCCACCTCAAAACCAGTAAAAAGCACTACCGGTCTGACCTATCGTACGCCTCAACGCTTGGTGCACTAAGCGGACTACCGCGTACTCTTGCCGACAAGACCGCCGGACTTAAGTTTGGCGAAGTGTAAAACCACACTTGCCGAGTCATCGTATAGGCGTCGGTGTGCATCGACTAACCCATACCGAAGAACCACCACCTTAACTTTCTTTCCTTCCATGCACATGCAAATTATCGTATCCGAACCGAGCTAAAGCTCCCCGGACCGAAACGTCCGTCTTCTATTCAACCTCATCCCTTTGAACACCGCGGGATGGCGCCCCTTTGAACACCTCGGGACGACTTAACCATTTCCAAAATTGTCCAACTAGTGAGTGCGGTGTGAAAACCTAGTTACTATATTACTCTTTCGATTTGTTCTTAAAGGTTTACGTTAACCCAGGACTGCCCCCGGTATTTCCTGTGAAGGGCTCTCAAGGGGCACTAGGAACTGTGTTGGGATTACGCCCAGCGTTCCCTTTCGCAAGGTACTTATTATTATTATGGTTGATTTCTCTTACCCAATACCTTCTCATATTGCGATAGACTAATCCTAGGGTGGTTTAGACCTTTCACTATCGCGGGAACGACGATCTTTCGTCGAACTCGCGTACCTCTAACACACATCAACTCGATTCCCGCACTCCTTAGAACTTTCTTTGGTGACTCGTCTACTTTCATTCCAATCCATTCAGCTCGACTAACTCTAAACTAATCCAACTCTGATCCTAATACGACTTTTCCCCAAAATTACTATTTGCAGACCAACCTATACTAAGTGATGTTCGTGATAGGATGTCCTTTAAATTTTCATCCGAATGACCTAGAATTATAAACCGGAGTCCTATCATGACCTAAATAATTTATTTCCAGAATATTATATTTTTCTCAATTAATCTCCTATTTAAATAAATTCTACAAATGTCAATTATTGCCAAGTTGATCATGAAGTATCTTAAATTATGATCCCACTGACCCAAGTAATTTTCATAAGTTGTAGAATGGTAAAATAATACTGTCAGCCAAGTTTTATAATTTTCTCTTCAATTTTTTCTATTTGTCTCCTAAATAATTCAAAATTCACATATTGGATATTTTTTTTTTCAAAGGAGGTATAAGGAATTCATTTCCAAAAATTCTAAGAAATTTCCAGCAAGCTCATAATGTTAAAAGAGTGCCCACAAACAGAATTTCACTAATTTTCAAGTAACAATGGCTATAAACTTTTATTTCTAAATAATTTACCAAATGCCATTATGAAGATTTAAAAATTTGTGGTTCATCCAAAAATACTGAGAAATTAATCAAGGCTATTTATACTCAGATATGTCATTAATAATTTTTTTCATAATTTTCTACTGAGTATTTGCAATAATTCTAAATTAAATGAAATAAGGGCAAAAATGTAATTTCCACATTCCTCTTATCAATATTGCTCAAACAGAACACAAAATTTTTTAGGAGTTAAACATGTCATGATATTATTCTTGACAAAATTTGGGGGAATAACTAAGTGACAAACCTAATTTCAACATTTATTCTTCAAAAGTCCTATTAATTCAATAATTCCAAATAATGGGATTTTGATCCCAAAAAATCCCATTATTTCAATGAGGGGTAAAACTCATCCTAATAGGCCACTGAAATTAATACATGAATTTAACATGATCCAAATGGGCTAATACTCAAAATTTCAATAATTACTATTGGCACCCCAAGCCTAAGCATGTTCCTCATTTGCATGTGGGATTACCCACCATACATTGGTCCAACTTGATGAAATTTAAAACATATATTTATAATGTCCTGAAGGGCAAGCCACCAAAATTTGGGGCATTTTAGAGTTGAATTAACCCAAGAATCACCTAAACAAACCTAGGGTAATTTGGTAATTTCACCATAATTTTAATTACAATAAATCCCAATTTGGGCAGGGCCTAAATATGCCCTAACCAGTTACATACCAAAATCGCAATCATTTGGGCCTCTGGATGGGCTTGGGCATCCCTTTCAAATTTCTGCATTTGTGCTATTTGCAGCCCAAGACCATTTAATTTTAGATCTTGCATGTGAGATATCTCAACATGCAGAGGGTTAAATTGTCTAATTTTTTCTACCATAGGTATAATATACCCTAAGGGCAGGACACCAAAATTGGGGCATTTTGGAGTTGATATGCTCCAAATATCAACAAAATTTAATTTATCATATTTGGACTAAAACTGTAGCATTATATTCCCCAAAAATTTCCATTTTTGGGGAGGGCCTAGATATTCCTAATAAGCCATATGCCCAAATTTCAGCCCATTTGGACTTAGGGTTTGGGCAGGGCACCCATTTTAGTTTCTGCCCTACTCTAGGACCAGCCCTAGGAAAATAGCTCTATAGGGCAGTACACTTAACCAAAAATTATGTGTAACATGACAAATTAAAGGTGACTCCAAGACCTACAA